>JAWWLV010000061.1:6472936-6486959 GCA_035041135.1 Platyrinchus mystaceus | reverse complement strand
AGGAATTCATGCAGCACTTGCTAATTCCAGAGGACTTGGAATGAACTAAAACTAGTTTCAGTTAAACTTATTTTCAGTTGTTGCAATGCCACGAGGGCACCTTGGGTGGTACTTTGGCTTTTGCTGTGTGATCCATCTGGTCCCTGGAGGAGAGGGGGAGCTGTTGGTGTTGAGATTGGGTGTGATGTCTGCACCTTTTTGACTGACTTGTTGCTTGGTATTCTTAGTAGACATGTAGAGAATGTATTTCCTTGTGGGTTTTTTTTTTTTTTACTTGACCCTCCTAAATCTGTGTGAGGAGGGTGGTTGTCTGGAGGGGAATAGCTGATGAGAGACTGTTATGAAGGCTCTGGGTGATCACTCTGGAATTTTTTGAGCAGCCCTCGATGTCTTTCAGCAGTGCTGGATCAAAAGCTGGCTGTGTTAGTGCCTATCCAAAAATGGAACAGATGGGGTTAAGGAAGTCAAGGATTAGCTCCCTAATCTGTGCCAGGACTGCCAGAAATGTGGGGGGTTTTTTTTGGTCACATGCTAGAAAAAGCAACAAAGGACAAGCATGAGGATTTTCACCTCTCTCAGAAGCCTTCTCTTAACTATGCTCCCCTGGCTTTCCTTTCAGCTGATGCAGTGAACCCAAGGATCAGGTGATGACTTAGAAAAAATGGTCCCATTCTGCTGGAAGTGAAGAGCTCAGGTGCTGTAAAACTGTTGGCTGGCGCTTTTTTTGTTTTGTTTTGGGTTTTTTTAAATTGTTTTACAATTCTAGAGTTAGGTTTCTCTTTCCAGAGACTCAGATTTAACTCTTGGCCAAGTGTTCTGTCTGGGGTCTGTGGCAGGAGAAGGTTGGGCAGGGTGCATTTAATTTGGAATTCCTCTCAGGAGGGTGGCAGTTGGGTGTCTGATTGTTCCCAGGCTGGGCCCTGAGAAGCTGATGGGTATAAAAAACAGCAGTATTGGCTTCCTGGGTTGGAATTTAGCTGCATGATGGTTTGAAAACAAAAGCATTAAAGAGTTCTGCTTGTTTCAATACTCATCTATTTTTTTTTTCTGTGCAATGAAACTGGGCTCAACCTTTTTCTTTCCAGGCTCCTACTTGAAAGTACTGTCTAAGCTGTGGGCAGGGATGGGAAAAGGTGACCAAGGTTCATCTGCCTTTATGAAGAGCTTGTTAGATCAGGACGGTGGTGATGGGAGAAAACACTCCTGCCTGGACCAGCAGTGACCTCTTGTGGGTAGAGAGGCTGCTGGGGGGTGCTGGGAGCTGCCACTTGCAGTCAGAGGGTGTTATTCTGTATATTCTATTCTATCTGTGGCCTTAAAGTGGATGTGGTGAAGGGAACTCGGATTCCCTTGGCTGAAATATCAGAAACAAACAGCTCTAAGTGGTGCAAAGTCTCTTTTCTTCCTCACACGTGTGTGCTCTGGACTGGGATGTGAAATGGTGTCTTGATGGTTCAGGAGAAGCTCAGGCTCCCTCTGAGCACATCAGGGGAGTAAAACAGAGCAAGAGCAGAACTTCTGCTCATGTGCTTTTTCCTTGGAGTGTCTTTGTCTCTGATAAAAAGCTGTCTCGCTGATCTGGCCCTAAATCCAGGAGATTTCACAGTGAAAGCAGGTCTTTGTCTGTGATATGCAGAGGTGCTGTGGGGTCTCAGCTCTTAATAATCACTTAAAAGTCCTAAGGCATATGACCAGGTTCCCAGTTAATGGAGAACTGTCTCAGCCCAGCTTCCTACCAGCTGCAGGGGCAAAGTAAAAACTTCTTGTTGAAGCCAGTTTTAAAGAAAAAAAAAGAAAAAATTTAAAGGTTATATCAGTACAATCTGTCTCACAGTGGAGGTAAATTTATGCAGTTACAGCTCAACCAGTGCTGTATAAGATGCAGAGTGTAGCCTGTGTGTCAGAAAGCTCTTTTAGTGGTTGGTGAGATGAATTCAAGTCAGGAAAAAAAAAGATTTTTTTGTCTTTTCACCAAACACCACGTTGCTTCATCTCCCTGTGCCTCAAAAAGCACCTGAAAGTGAAGTTCCCAAAGGAGATTTTTTTCATTGTGTCTGTTGCTTTATGAAAAGCTACTTGCTTAGATTTTTTTACTTCTGAGCTACAGACAATGCTGCCTTTGAGCTGACATGTATCTTTGGGCAGTTTCCAGATATTTCTGTTCTCTGGACAACTGCAGATTCCTTGGGAGTGAAAGTAGGAATGTGTATTTGGGCAGAGACAGCTGCACTGCTCCCCTGCAGTTGGAAGGTAACAACCTCAAAATGCCAGGAATGGCACAGAGGTGCTGGATGTCTTGGCTGTGGAGATGCCAAGAAAATGAAAGGTGATGGGAATCTTTAATAAGAAGTTATTTGCCTTTTATAACTCAGTTTTAAAGCACAAACTCTTTGTGTGTGCCCTGCTCTGGAGTGGTGACTTCTGTGTGTAAACTTGCCATATTCCTATTTTGGAGAACAGCAGAAAATCCTCTGCCCTTATCCTGTTTCTGACTGCTAAGACAAAGACACATTTGTTTATTTCTGCAACATATGATGACCTGACAAAGTGCTTTTTTAAAAAAGCGAGGAGAAGGGAATATCTGAATTACAGCCACACAGTTAGGGAAATGCAAATTCTGGGTTTATCTTGATTTCACTGTCTGGCAAGGCCTAATTAAGGTGTGTTGTGGAGTCACATCCAACACCCAAAATAAAAGCAACACTCCAAAGGCAGGGTGTTTGGTGATGTGGTTTGTCTGGATGTTTGTGATAGTTAGGGGAGTGTCTTGTGCTATAAAAGTGGGGAAAGGGGAAACCAAACAACAAGGAAGAAGCCAAGAATGTGTAAGAGCAACAACTGGGAGTGCAGCCTTGACAAAGCTTTGTGTCGTGGGTTTTTTTGGGGTGGGTCAGATGGTGGCTAAAGAAAGGTTGGAATAATGATACCTTAAGGAAAGCTATTAGTGTCAACTTGTGTTCAGGGGAAATGCAAGTTGCTACAACTTCCTTTTCCTATAAGGAACATGCAGAGGGCATCAGACTCTGAAATAAACTTCTAAAGTGAAAGCCTGCTTGGCTGAAGTTAAACTGAGTGGTGGTAAAGGGCAAAAAAGGTAAGTTGGAAGCCAATCTTGTTTCCAAAGGAAGGAATTTTAACAGAACAACTGGCTGCTGCCCCAAGGTGACCAAGAAGCAGCACACCAGGGCTGGGTGTAGCTGGGGACTTAGTGAAGGGAGTTTTAAAAAGCTCTGAAGTTCTATCCAGCAACTTCTTGGAAAGCTGTTGGTTGTGACTGGTCCCTGGAGGTGCCTCTGGAGCAGCAGGATTGTGTTTGGATGGCACAGGGAAGGCAAGTGTAAGATGGTCTATTTGTGAGGTGCTCTGACCCTCGTGCCCCCCTTTTTGTGCTGTGGCAAAACTGGTTTAAATCAATCTGATAAAAAGCTCTAAAGGCTTCATCCAGCACTGGAACCCAACCCAAGGCAGTCAGGGCTGGATGTCACCAAAAAGCTCTTTGTGAACTGGCAGGGTGGGTGTGAAGGCTCGTCCTGTCAAACTGTTGTGTCCCTAAGGACTTCAGGATTCATTGGAAAAATGGATTTGAACTTGCAAGTCCAAACCAGATGAAGGTACTAAAAAAACTTAAGGAGGCAGTGGAGCTGCAGGTTTGAGTGCAGCTGTGCAGCAGAGCAGTGGAAGAAGAAATTGCTGCAGTGGAAAAACCCTGTCCTGAAAAAACATGTAAGCAGTGGTGACTCTCTTATACATCTGAGGGGAGTGGGGGGTTCTTTTTTAAGAAGTGGAATTATGTATTTTCCAGTAAAGTCGTCATAGTGCATAAGTAGAGTTCAATTAAATACCAGTTACCCTGAAGAAATTACTCAATGGTAAAATGGTGTGTTTTAAAAACAAAACCGGTCAAAAGAAGTGATTCAAAATATTGAGAACTCTCTCTCTCACTTTGGAAGATGGGAATGTAAAACTGAAAGGACACCGTGGTCAAAAGTGACATGAAAACGTGAAATCTTTTGTGGTTTTTTAAGGTGTTTCCATCAGGTGTGTTTTCTGGGGTGTGTTAGGTGGCTGCAGGGTGCTGGGAGAAGCTTGGGTGGGGACACCTGGTTTCACAGGTCCGAATAAACCTTGTTAAAACCTGAGTTCAGCAGGGATCCTTCATGGCTGGGAAATGATTAAACTGTTTGAGAGAACAAGACACCTGAAACAGCAACGCCCTTTGAAAATGGAGCACATCTACATCAAAGGTGTAAAGTGTGAGTTGTCTTGTGTGGAAGCCAGTGAAGTATCAGGCAAACAAGGACGTGCTTTCAACCTGTGAGTTCTTTGAAGGAGAGGCGGGGTGGGGGAAAGCTCTTTCTTATCGACAGAGCTGTAAAATCCGTTTAACACGGGGAGTGAACAGCTCTGTTGTGTCTCCTGAGGTTTTTTTCCGCTCCACGGGTTGCAGGATGCTGCGAGTCGGTGCTGGAATGTGGAAGGTGAAGGTAACACTGGTGTCACCTGGCGAGGGTGAGGGACCGGTGGTGTGTGTTGTTGGTCTGATAAACGTTTCTTCTGGGCATCGGAACGTGTTCCATTGTGCCCCCGAGTGTACGTATGTATGTGCAAACACCGATAGATCTGGCTCAGAAGGGGCAGGCGAACTGTGCGCTGTCCTGGGGGAAGAAGGTCCCGATAGTAGAAGTACGGAGTCAACAGTAAAAATAAGGAGACGACAGTAGAACAGGCGTTTGTTTGTGACGCGTCCTGTGGCGGCAGGTTTTTTCAGTTCGAAGGAGGGAGGTGTTTTCTGTGCGCGGCTCCCCGTGGCGGTCCCTGGGGATTCCCTCGGGATCCAGAGGGGGAGCGGGGGGGCCGGGCCGGGCTCACATGACGGCGGGGGCGGGTCGGGCCCCGCCGCTGCCGAGCCGGCCGCGGCTCCTGCCGCTCCTGCCCTCCCCATCCCATCCCGTCCCGTCCCGTCCCGTCCCGGCGCTCCCAGGAGCGCTCCCGTCCCTGCGCGGCTCCTCCATCCCCCGCCGCTGCCGGGACCGGTGCGATGCCCGCCCCGCTGCCCCCGACGGAGCTGCTGGGCTCGGAGCGGGCCGTGGTGCTCGTGTCCTGTGTGCTGTCCTGCGTGGGCTCCTCGCTCCTGCTCTGCTCCCACGCGCTGTGGCCGGAGTTGCGGACGCGGCCGCGGCAGCTCCTGCTCTACCTGTCGCTGGCCGACCTGCTCTCGGCGCTCTCCTACTTCTATGGGGTGCTGCAGGACTTCGACAGGACCTCCTGGGACTGCGTCCTGCAGGGCGCCCTGTCCACCTTCGCCAACACCAGCTCCTTCTTCTGGACCATGGCCATCGCCCTCTACCTCTACCTCACCATCGTCAGGGGCTCGCCCACGGGCACGGGCTTGCTGTGCTGCTTCCATGCCGTGAGGTGGGTGCTGCCTGCTGCTCCTGGGAGGGGGGGACCCCCCGACACCCACCCCGTGGCCAGGAGCTCCCACTGCTCCGTGCTGCGAGCTCCGCTCCGCGATGGAGCACTTGGACGGCCGCTGGAATCACCTGTGCCTCCCTTAAGGATAGTGTCCGTGTCCCCCTCTCAAATTCCTTTTAAACATGGATTTTGCTGTCTTTTAACAAGCCAACCCTGCTGGTTCCCCCCTCACCTCCCTTCCCAAGTGATGAATTGGAGACGTGGAAAAAGTTAAAAGTGTTCTTTGCTCAAGGTCACACGGAAAAATCTCTGCCGAGTTATAACGACTCTAAAAATCCTGGCTTCTGCCCTGACATCCTGGAAATAACATCCTAAAACTTGTGTTTGCCATACCTGTCTGCTGTTGCCAAAACTCCCGTGTTTGGGATCTGTTTCCATGGGTCCCTGACTTCCCCGGTGTGTGGATCCTTCCCCTTTCCCCGGGCAGGTTGCTGTAATTCAATACCCACAGCAGAATGTTGTCTGCAAGTGATGAGGCAGCTAGAAAAGCATTCTCGAGGTTGTTTTGGCATGTTTGATTGAAAGCAAGACGAACCAGACCGCGGTGTAGTTTTCTGTCTCGGTTTCTGTTATTTAGGGAGCCGATTTTCCACAGCATGTTTAGTAAAAGCTTTCATTATGCAATTGGAGCTTGTGGAATCATGTGCTACGTCCACGCTGAGCAAAACAGTGATCCTTTAGTCCTCCTTGTTGCCAAGCTTTTGCAATAAATTATAAGAGGAATGACCTGGTTTAAAAGGGAGGGGGGGAAGTCATTGGGACAAACACTGAATTTTCTTTGGTTTCTTAGTCAAGTATTTGTCACCTTTTAGTTTCAAATAGCATCAGTTGGGAGATGATGGAATTAGAGTCGAATCCAGGTTAAGGATGTGCCACAGAAAGGCTTTAAGGCTGAGTGTGAATCAGGGAGGAACTTCAGTTCCTGCCCTACCTGTTCTAATTGCTGCTTGACAGCAAGGTCTGTGTGTGAGGAAGCCTGAGGTGACTGGAAACACCAGGCTGGTGGTGGTGAAGCTGAAATAAGATGCAGTGAGACAGTGGAGGAGTTTTTTAGGTTATTTAATCTCAAGTGAATAGAGAGCTCTGAGAGCTGTGGAGAGGATGGAGTGCCAGTAAAGAGCCACAAGTTGCTTAATGGACAGAAAACAGAAGTCTGACTCCTTCATGGCCATGCTGGCTCCATCAGGAGACATCAAATACTTGAGGCAAATCTGGCCTATTTGTAATTTTCTTGCCTGCTAATTACTTGTGGGGCTTTTGCCTGAATTTGTTTCTATATCTGGTTTAATGCCCCTCAGCCTCGGTGGCTACAAAGTGCACAAAGGAACAGGCAGAGTCACCAAAACAATGTTGGCTGTAATCTGTGAACCCTTAAAAACTGTAAAAACCCCGAAAGATTGCTCTGCTTTGTGACACACCTCAAACTGAGCTGCCTCTGGGTGAACCTGTAGGTTTATTTTCGGTTCTTTACAGTGAAAATAAAAAGCCATCTTCTGCCCTTGGGGTGGATCAGCACCACGTGCTCTGTTACAAGGGTATGGACAGCACTCACAAAGCACCTGTTTTCAGGTGCTGCTTTGTCAATGCCTCCTGCTCTGTGCACAGAGCCAGTGTTTAAAGCTGCTTTTTCTTAGGAAAACTCAGAGGAAAACAAGTGAGGACCTGCTCTCTGCCCATCCCCTCGTGACACATCGTCCCGCTTCCCTTCCCTGCACTTTGAGAGGCACCTGAGAACTCAATCATGACGTGAAATTCTGGGTGTAAAGTGTTTCAGGGTTCCACTGGAAGTCTGTGGTGCTAGTAGCCTAAATATCTATCAGAACCACTTCTACCAATGGATGCACAACTGTCTTTTTGTATATTAGTTGCAGGAGGCAAGTGTGGGAGACCTGTCTAGGGCAAAAAGAAAGGTGACAAAGGCAGGTGATGTCTTAAGGATTTAAAGTTAAATTTCCATTTTTATTTATTTTTGGTCTAGGCAAGAACCTGAGATTTTTTTTATTCCCCCTCCTTGCTTTGTGTAGTTTGCCAGCACAGTCATGCAGTGACCACTGTGTGAATTCCAAGGCACCTTTGGAAGGGATCCAAGGCAGGAGGGAGTTTTGTCAGGCGTGTTTCCCATTCTTCACGAGCAGCTGCTCACAAGGCGTTTGTTAAGACCAGTGCTTTGTTGATGTTGGGTATAACCAGAGACTTTATTCTTTAGCTGAGTGGAGCTGACTAAATAGATGTTGGGAAGTCAGTACATGACAGTCTCAGTAGGGAAATTAGGATGTCACACCGGACCAAACCTGTCCAACAGGTTTCATGTGGTAACACATCCACCTCTTCTGCTGCTGGGCTGGGGAGCTGCAGCCTCTGTTTGGGTTTTAAACGTGTCCAGCTCAGAGGAGCTTTGACAAGAAGATTACACTTAGCTTTGGAAATATTCAGGCAGTTGTAAAATGTGAGTTCTGGCATCCAGAGTGCAAAGGACCAGACTGCCTCATGTTCTGAATTTCTAAATATCAAGTGTCATCTGGTTGGGTAATGTCAGCTCTGTTGTGAGAGCAGCTGATCCAAACTCAGGGTGAGGAGTGGACCAGACAGACAGGACCCACCTTGGGACGGTTGGGGGTTTTTTTCCTTGGTTTTTGACAGCAGTTTCTGACAACCTTTGAAGTATTTTTATTTCATGATCAGGCAGTGCATCTAAGCATATATATGCTTTACTTATGTCATTAATAAATAATTAATATTTCATCATTATAAGCATATATATGCCTTGTTTGTATTTATATATGCATATAAATGTGTGTGTGTTTATATATACATTTATACCATGCATTTTTACATATACATGCGTGTCCATGGAGTACTTGGGGTCCTTTTGTGTCCTGTTCATCTCAGTCCTTGCTGGGCTGCCTCATGCATGCTGAAATTAGGGTAGATTTGCTCTGGAGTTCTTCTTGCAGGGTGTACTCAGAGCTCCTTTCCTGGAATATTGGCTGGGAGATCCAGGAGACTGATTTTTCTTTTTCTACAGAGGATAAATTCCTGTCCCCAGAAGGAATTGCCCACAGGCCTGCTGGCAGGATGGCTTGTTGTCTAACCTGTGCAGGCAGGTGACAGCAAATCACCTCTTGTGAGAGCCTCTAGGGAGGAAAAAAATAGCAGCTGTGCAGCATAAATCAGAATGTGGTTATTAAACAACCTGACCCAGGCACGCTGAGGACAAGGAAATCAAGACAGGTCGAGCTGAAGGCTGTTGGAATTGAGGGGTCCTTGCCTTGTTTTGGTGTCAGTGTGCAAGATAAGAGTGGGTTATATGTGGGGTTTTTAATTAATCCATTGCCAGGAGCTGTATTAGGGGAATAAGAAGTGTTGTGTTAGAGACGGGATCTCCAGCCTTCCTACAGAGATGCAGGGAGTTGTCATCTTCCCCTTCTCTCCCACTCTGACTGTGTTTAGATCCAAGTGTGCTTTTGAGAGGCCCAGCCTACATAATTGCTCTTGGAGGCTCAGAGGAACGTTTCTGCCTCTCTGTTATCTTGGATCCCTTTCATTCCACTCTTGGGTGAAGGATCCTGGTTCTTCAGTTCCTCCATTCCTCCAGCTGGGTGTAAAGCACTGGCATTTTGCAGTCCTCGTGAATCTGCCCTTTAGGAGTTCTCAAGAACAACCAAATCACCAGTCTCAGTTCTCCATTCCAGTTTCCTAAAGTGGAGCTGAAGTTCAGTGAAATGTCTGATTACTTTCTGGATCCTTTCTGAACTTCACTTGGAGCTGGAATCCTTTGTCCCTGGTGTTGGTTGTAAATATCCATCTGATCCCAACATGCTATTCCAGTGAAAACTGACTGCCTTCTCTGCAGCAGTTTTCTTCCACACTCTTCCTTTTACCAGTTATATACTGAAGATTTTTGTAAGTCTTCCTTGGGATCTGTTATTTCCTACTGTGGCTTCTCTGGCTGTGTCTGTGTGGACTCGATCTGTTTTACATCCACACACAATAATTCGATCTGCTTTTATCTTGATACTCTTTCAGTTTCAGGTCACTGTTGAGATGATTATTTAAACAAACTAGTTTCTTAGTTTGCTTCCTTTTTCTTGGTACTTGTGTGCCTTAACGTGATTTCTCTAAGGAAATGCCAGTTCTCTTGAATTCTTTACCTTAGTGCTCAGTTCTTCAGAGTGAGCTGAAAAAGGAATTGTTTTCAGAGAAATCACCACTTTTACCAAAACGAGGCGTGAATTGTGTGGAAACTGTCACGGTGGTGGTGACGTTTGGGATGTTTTTAGAAAGCCTGCTCCGATAACAGCGTGGGGAGGGCTTCCTGCAGCACTGTCCTTAAATAACAGCACTGGCTTGGATCAGCACTGCCTGTTCTGAACTGAACTTTGAAACAAAATGTCCTAAACATGCTGAAGAGTCGACTCTGACATTTTTTACAGTGTTATATTCACATTTGTTTGTTTTGTGAGGAGGCGAACCCGGACATTATTTAAGAGTGGGAAATGGGGTATTTTTGGAAATCTAATATCGTGGGATTATCTCTGATTCTTCAGCTGGAATTTCAGATAATCTGGTCAAGGCAACTGCTGTTTGCCTGCATAGTCTGGTGCCTGTGGAACCCATTTTTGGGAGGAAGATCCTTTCCATGCTCTCTGCAGCTGCTCCAGGCTGTCAGTGGAAGACAAGCGTGAACCAGGAAGGTGCCGAGAGCAGGACAGTCATGGATTTGTTTTCCCTGCACGTGGGGAGCCCAGGAGGGTTGTGCTGGGAGCTCAGTCTGAGCACTCTCAAGCATTTATGGCATTCATTGAATGTCCCTTGTCCCTCTTCAGGCTGCACAGGGTTTTTCCCTGAGGATGGAGGTGGGAAGGGCAGGTGATGCATTCAGCTGGATGCAGGGCACTGCTTCAGCCGTGGTGTAATTTTTGTTTCTGTGGGCTCATGGAATTTTTCTCTTCTTCCTCGTGGCTTCTTGTGGGCAGCCCAAGCTGCTGAGTGACAATTCATGTGTGTCACCACAGTTGTTTCTCTTCTAAATGCTTCCTTATATTTGCCTCTGCTGTCAAGAGAGAAGCCAAAGTCACAGCTCCAAATTATGAGAATATGGCCCTTCTTGGCATTCTTAGCTTTCTGCTGTTACTTCCAGTACTTTTCCTTGGGAAAAAACTTGCTCTTTGTCCTTCAGAAATTATACTTTTGCTCCCAAAATATTGCCTACGCCTCCACTTAAAAGCAAAGCAAACCAAAGCACTGATGGAATAAAGTTGTGGATGTCTTTGTGTGCTGGTCCAAGGTGCCACTTTGGAATCAGAGTGTGGGATTTGGCTGCTTGTGTTCTGAAAGCCCTGAGGGAGGTGTCTGAGCCCTGCAGGACAGTCACATTGTACAGTGCTCTGGACTTGACAAATCCTCAGCCTCACCTGTATCCAGGGGAGAAGGGGAGTAGGTGGGATGTCTCCTGTTCCCCCTGAGTGTGCTGTGCAGGCCAGGTCAGAGTGCAGCACATCATTATACATCTGTCCTTCAGGACTGGGGATCCAAATCCCTACAGTGGGTCCTTAGGAAGTGGATTTACAGTCCACATCCATACACTGTCTGTCTGTCAGCCACTTCCCTTCAGCCTGACACAGGAGTGCTGATGTCTGGAACAAGTATTGGTATCCTGGCTGATGAAGAATCCCTGAGCTGTCACCTGTTTCCCTGAGGTGTGGGGAGGGACTAAACCGAGGTTGTTCTTGGCTTCACCTTGCTCTTTGTGTTCCCTGCTCAGCTGGGGTGTCCCCCTTGGCATCACGGTGGCGGCTGTTGCTCTGAAGAAGATTGGCTACGATGCCTCCAACGTGTCTGTGGGCTGGTGTTGGGTCAACCTGGATGCCGAGGATCGCGTCTTGTGGATGCTGCTAACGGGGAAGGTTTGGGAGATCCTGGCCTATGTGACCCTGCCAGTGCTCTACATCCTCATCAAGAAGCACATTAACAGAGCAGTGAGTACCGTGGTGTGTTCAGCTGGGCTTGCAGACTCGCTCTGTGCTCCCACCCTCCCGTGCTCTGCAGTTTTTGGGCCACATTTAGCAGCTGCACAGGCAGGAGTCGCTTCACAACCCTGCAGTGTCCCCACCCCTGGGAGCAGCAGTGCCCCTGCAGCATCCACCACACAGTGACTTAGCACAGGGATGTAAAAGCCTTTTGAGAACATGACAGGGGTTATGGGGTGTTCCTGAGGGAAATGCTCTGTCCTACAGTAAGAATTGAAACAGGGCGTGAAGGACAAAATCCTGCTTTAATCGGTGTTCTGCAGTTCCACTTTTACCCACCCTCACACTGGACTTATCTAAGCTCAGTCCCTGCAGTATCAGTAAGGACAGTTTGTGTTTATGAATGGTTTGTGCTGGCAGCATAAAGCACTGTTTGGGACTCTGGGCACTACATGGCAGTAGGCACCACACACACACTGCACAGGAGACACCCTGGCCCGGCAGGGTTTTGGAATTCAGAGCTTTAGTTGTCACTGTTCCTTGTGAACACAAAGAATTAAAGCATCTGGGACAGCATTTGCATAACAGAGACATCTAGATTGAGAGTGGCAGAAGGAACTGCATTCAAGGATTCCTTTTTTTTCCTCTAAGTTGTATTAGAGTTAAAAAAAAAACCCTGCCACATGTCCTTCTGGAAAATGCTGCCACTGCACTTGTGGTGCAGCTGTGGCAGTTGGAGGAAAGGATAAACACAAACCTGGTTAGGGCAGAGCTGGAAGAACAGGGTAGTTTTAAGCAGCCCTAAGTGTCCTGGGAAAGGGGAGTTGGGAAGGGTTTGCTCGTGCCTGTCAGCACCACCTGACGTAACCCCGACAGGACACTGTGTCCCAGCTGCTGTCAAAGATAGAAGTGTGACCTCCTGGAAACCTGACCCCCCCAAAAAGGCTGGGCTGCTGCTCCTGCTCTGCCAGGGATTCCTGGGAGCTCTGCTCTCCCTCCCCACTCCAGCCCTGAGCCCATCCTGGGAGCAGGACTGAGGGCAGGCAGCTCTCACTGCTCTCACGTGGGGGTCTGAGGGTCTGGAGCAGCAGCTCGTGGAGCCTTCTGGGCTGGAGCACCTCTCCTCATCCCTGGGGACTTTGCCAGGCCTGGAGCTGCTTGCTGAGCTTCTGAACTGGCAGGGAGTCTCCCACTTCCAAGGGAGAGCAATAGGCAACCAGAGCAGGGCTTGGGCTGTGTTTTGGCTGAAGCAGCACTGCCCCAGCAAAACTATTTTGTGGAGCACCATGTTTTTATTTATATTCTTATGACCTGTCTCAAACATCACCCAGTGATGTTTGCAAGTATAAAGCTTTAGTGGGACTCTGACAAGGGCTGGATCTCCCTAATTTGCCACTCCCTGGCTTCAGCAGGAACGTCTGTGCTCGCAGAGGCAGAGTGTGGCCGCTGCTCACAACTGTGCCCCTGTTAAATTCCCACAGGATGCAGAGATTTCTCTTGCTCTGGAAAGAATCCCTGGAGCTGAATGTCCAATGTGTGTAGGTTTTTGTTGATGTTTGCTCTCTCTGCCCCTCCCTGGAAGCACGAAGCTCTCTCAGAGTACCGCCCCATCCTCTCAGGAGCACCTGCATTCCAGCCCCGGACTTCCATAGCGGACAAGAAGTTGGTTCTCATCCCTGTCATCTTCATCTTCCTCCGCATCTGGAGCACCGTGAGGTTCATCCTGACCCTCTGCAACTCCCCTGCCGTGCAAAACTCAGTCCTGGTTGTCCTACATGTGAGTATTCGCCAGGAAATGCATCAGAAGGAGGGTGTGGGAGGGAGATGAGGTTTTGGTGCTCTTAATGTCCCTTCTCTTGGCAGGATGCTGTGTTGTGAGAACACCTGCTCCCTGCTGGCAAGTGCTGCCCGGGATGCTCAGCCACAGCAATGATTCCAGCAGGGGCAGTGATTCCAGCAATAGCTGTTTCAGCAGCATCTAGTGGCTGCACCATAAAGCTGCAATGGGGAGGGATGGACAGTGCCAGCTGCCTGTAGAAGCAGCTCAGACCAGGAATGTTGGGTGTCTGTCGCTCAGGAGAGCTCAGCCTCCTCCTGCCCTACACCAGGCTGCAGCAGTGCCAGCCCACAGCAGCTCTCTGCTCTGCTTTTTGGGTGCTTTTCCTGGAAAAAAAGAAAAAAAGAAAAAAAAAAGGCGCTTTATTTTTCTGAATTTGGTTTTCTCATTGAGGTGAAGTTGGTGACTGTCATGCAGCTGGTCTGACACGATGTTTGCTCTTCTCTGGGGGGGCTGCCTGGAGGAGCAGCACTGGTTCATTCCTTTCTTGCCCTTGCAGGGAATTGGTAACACGTTCCAGGGAGGTGCCAACTGCATCATGTTTGTGCTCTGCACTCGGGTGGTCCGGGCTCGGCTGCTTTCCTTCGTCTGCTGCTGCAAATACGACGAGTTGGATTGGCCTTGGCAAAGATCAAACAGCTCCTGGCAGCGCCCAGAACCCCACAGGGATGTGCCAGGCCCTGAGCAGGCAAAGCCACTGCTTTCCAGCACCTGAGCTGCCTCCACCTCAGTGTCGAGTCCT
>JAWWLV010000061.1:6424303-6472836 GCA_035041135.1 Platyrinchus mystaceus | reverse complement strand
GGGATGTGCCAGGCCCTGAGCAGGCAAAGCCACTGCTTTCCAGCACCTGAGCTGCCTCCACCTCAGTGTCGAGTCCTTCTTTCATGGTAAAATATCCAGAGTGAGTCCTTCCTCCTGCCCTGCCTGTGCTTCGTGGTCTGAGGGGTGAGGACAGCTGGCAGAAGGGGGTTTCTGCTGCTCTGGGGGGATTCCCTGTCTAACTTTGCAGGTCCTAAACCATTTACAGAACTGCTCCACCCCCCTTTCCCCTGAGCTGGGGTGGTGGCTGTTACTCGAGCCTGTAAAATGAGGAACTAGAGTGCAGGGCTGTCTGGCCCTCAAAGACAGGACACCAGGGAAAGCTGAAGAAGAGGAATTAGTGGCTCTTTTTTGATGTAAAGTACCACGTGCACACACGTTTCGTCAGCACTGCACAGTTCAGATGTTCAGTGCCCCGAGTTTTCCTCATGGGGGAACACAATCCCTGCTGCCAGTCATCATGAAAGGGAAAGGGAGGGGAAGTGATTCACCCAAGCTTGCCTAGAAAGTCTCTAGGAGCGAAAATTTGACAGAAGCTCTTAAGATGGGGCACTGATGTCCTTGCATTGCTGTGTGAGCACCTGGTTGCTCCGTGTTTGACCTCATGAGTGATGGTTGCAGAATTTATAGGGGTGTCAAACTTAGTCCATTGCAGAGGACTTGGGGCCAGGGGGCTGTGTGGGTCTCTGTCTGTGAAGCAGGTGTTGACAGAGCTCTCTCCAGGAACAGAGAGTGCAGCTGAGGGAGGGAAAACCTGGAGCAGCTGTCCTGACTGCTTAGATAAACGTGCTGGGATGTGCTGCCTCTTCAGAGAGAGTATGAAACCATCTGTGCTTCTGCAGTTGGACTTACCCTGCAGGTCACACTCAGTCCAAAGGGCTGAGCCTGACAGGCTGCTGCCTGCCTGGGCTGTGGGGATGGCAGGGGATGAGCATCCTGAAGGGAAGGGGCTGTTGGGGATGGCAGGGGGGACCTCTCTTGTGTCCATCTCCTTCTCCTCCTCCCAGACCACACAGCCCCAAGAAACCACACAGGACTCTTTCTTCTTAATCAGTTGGCATCTTGAATTTGTACAGCAGGTTTTTGCAGACAGAGCAGGAGCCCTGTGAGTTGTGAGGGGAGGCAGGGCAGCTGTCGGGCCCCGGCTGCTCCCAAGCTGCTCTTATTAGTTTATTTTAGTCACGTTAACAGCAAGCACAACAGTTACATGATCCAGAGCTCTTAGGGGACTGTATGCAGAGGCAGGTCCTGTTATTTCCTGAAGCCTTGGCATTAGCTTTATTATTATATTAGTATATTTAAGCCCCGTGGTGCACAGGCTGTGTAAACACAGGGAGGTGGAGCCTTCAAGAGCTCAGAGCCCATTTAAAGGTGATTTTAAAGGGCTCTGCTCTTTAGCATCCCTGGAGTCTTTGAAAGGTAGATGGAAACATCTTATCTTTGCCACAGATAACTTCAAGAGGGTTTTTTTTTCTCCTTTCAAAAGGCTTTTTTAAGCTTCTAAAAGCTAAATAGCAACCTGGGTAGCTCAACTTTGTGTTAATCCCATGGGGCCTGGAAAGAGGAGTTGTGTTAAATTTCTTGTAGAAAGGCAGGATAGTAATTTTTGAATTTTATGAGACTTGGTGTTATGCTGTGTTCTGTTTTTTGGAGCCAGCCCTGAAGAGAGAAAGTAAAATTGTCACCAAATTGGCTTAAGGGAAAACAAAGCAAAACACACACACACAAACAACCCAAGACAAAAAAATAATCAAAACAGATTCTGTGTTCTCAGTTTGCCTTTTTCCATTACAGAGCTCTGAGAAACGTTTTTGCAGAAATATGCAGCTCACCAGAATTCCAGTTCCAGCTCCAGGGGTTTCAGGGAAGCACGCTGGGCTGTAAACACCAGCGAGGGGCCACAGTGGAAAGTCTGTGACATCTCTGACATCCTCGAGTCAGCAAGGGCACAGAAAGAAAAACAGCCAACAGAGGACCTCTTAGGAATGCCTGTGGGTCCTAACACTGAAGTTGAGGGTGGCCTAAATACAAAGGGGGATGGGATGAGAGGGGAGGTGTTGTGTGGAAGTGCCTGGCTGCTCCTGGCAGGCGCCCCTCCGTCTCTGGATGAGGTGTGAGTGCAGGGCAGGTGCCTCAGCTGGCTGTGGAGATGGCTCTGACCTCTCCCCCATCAGGCACGGAGTGGAGAATTCCAGCTCAGGTGTTTCTGGAGGTGGCTGAGGTTGTGGTGTCAGGCTGGGCTTTAGGAATGGGTCCATCATGCCCGTTCCAGCCGCTCCAAGGTGACATCCCTGGGGCTTGAGCTGCAGCAAAGCCTGTTCTCCTGGCTCGGGGCAAACCTGGCACAGGCTGGGCCAGGCTCTGCACAGGCTGCAGGGTGGGGGGTCAGTCCTGGCTGTAACTGTGCTTTGTTCTGTGCAGGTGTGGGATCATCCCGGAGTCCCACAGAGGGAGCTAAAGCCCGGGGAATCGCGCCGCTGGAGAGGCTGAGCAGATGGAAAAGGTCCCACTCCTCCTTGCACTCACATACCAAAGGCTTTGGTCTTCGACTTTGCTCAGGATCCTCTGGAAGAGACTGTTTGACTGTACTCCAGGTTTTCTCCCCTTCTTCCCCTCACCCTCAGCTATAAATCGGTTTGGGGTTTTGCTTTTCTGCCTGACAAGGTGAACTGTGTGGTGAGTTCTGAGGGGAGCAAATATCATGGGGACAGGAAGACTTCAGTAGCTGCTGGATAGGACTGTGCTGGGCATGGAATTCACTCCTAGTGTGTGAATCTTCCCAGGAGCTCCAAGCTGGCTCCTGTTCTTCACTTGAACACGGACAACAGTGTGCAAACAAACGTGTTTGTGTGGTGGAGGGTTCCTCTGCGTGGCTTATTCCTCCTCCTGGATGGTTGGGGGCCATCCAGGTGCTCAGGGATGTTCCCCAGAGCCTCCAGCAAGGACAGCCCTCCCAGCAGTGCCTGGCCAGTGCTCTGAGCTCCAGAGGTCCTGTGCTGAAGGCTGCAGTCCGTTCTTGCTTTGGGAGCGTTGCATCAGACCTGGGGAGGGGACGGGGTTTTGTTTGCAATTTGGAGATAATGTTTTACTTTATTTAAGCTCCTCATTTGCCTGGTTTTAAAATGTTTCTCCAACCTCTACAAAATAAAGGTTTGTTTCTTTACCAGGACACTGCCCAGCATTGCCTTTGTGCAGAGAAAATAGGGTCTCATTTGCTTCTTGGTTCCAGAGCCCCATGTCTGCTGCTGTTCCCTGCAGAGTGTCCTTGAGCCAGCACCCCTTTCCTATTCCTGGGGGATCAGAATTCCATATCTAGAGCTCACCACCAAAACTCTCCAGCAGATTTAATGTCCTGAAAACTAAGTTTTCCCTCTTAATTTATTTTATTTCCCTCCCCCCCCAAAGATACCAGGGTTTCATAGGATCCAGTTTTTAGCACAGACAGTTGGGCTGAGTGGAAAAAAAACCCTGCACAAGTGCTTGGGAGCTCTTGCCACGTGGTGGGCAAGTGCAGAGGAGAGAAGATGCAGAGCTGAGTTAATGTCTTCAGGCAAACACTCTCTGGGGTAAAGGGCGGGTGGAAGGAGCTCAATGCTGTGCAGAAGCTGAAATGAAAAATGTGCTTGTAAAATGAGCTCTTTGCTTCTTCCTGCCTCTGTCCTATGCCCAAGTCCAACAGAATCTCCAGTGCTGAAGGTGTTACACCCCTGCAATTGCTTTGAAAGTCCCAGGGAAGTTCATTCACCACCCTCTTTCCCTTCATCAGTCTTTTCCAAGGTCATCCCAGTGCCAATTGCTACCTTAGGGATGTTATCAGATTCCTGCTGTGTTTGGCAAATCCTCAAATTCTGCTGCCATAAGCACATATTTACTCTGATGTAGGATTTCTGATGGCAAACCTACATGTTCTCTTTGATTTCTTCATGTTTCAAGATTATTTCTTCAGGAAAGGAATTTAAAGAGCACGACAGAGAATTCTCCTTCTTTATAATTACTGAGTGTCACAGCAGTTGTCATTCTGCCAAGAGCTCCCAGCAAAATGATGCTGTCTTTAAAGAACAGTAATTCTATGAAAGAAAATTATCCTTTTTTTTTGTAGTTTTCCCATCCCCTGGCGCAGAATTTTCCCTCTTGGCTAAAGATCTGTGAGGGTGAGAACAGCACCAGTTGCTGACTGAGCTGTGACCTCAGCAGCTGTGACACAGGGGGGTTCTTAAGGTATGATCCACCCTCAGATATCTCAGAGAGCTGTGTCCTTAGGGTTATTCACTTATAACAAAGGCAATAAAAGAGAAATTCTACTCTAAAAGTAGCAGGGCTACAGCTGGAGGAAGGGAGGCTGCAGCAGTTAAAGAACACAAGCAGGACACGTGAAAAAGAGCTGTTGCTCAAGAGGGTGTGTTTTTTTGAGCTGGCTGTTAGAGGTAGATGGACCAATAAACAGGAGGCTTGGCTTTTCTCAAGCTGCTGGGGCCATCCATGAACTTTTCTCTGCTGAACTCTATAAATTGTAGTCGACTATTAACCAAGCCCTGGACTGATCAAAGTGGTCTCGTAAGGTAGGTTAATACCAAGCCAGCAGCACACAGTGCACCTGCTGCATGTAGAGGGAAAGGAACATGAAGTGCTGGTGGAAAATCTGTGTGCTGTGGAAACCACAGCTCTGAGAGGATGAACCTGTGAACTGCAGAAGCGCCTGAGCAAGGTAGGACAAGGAGCAGTGTTTGGGGCCAAGGGCAGGTGCCATTTATGGCTGCAGGGGGGTTAATGGGGCTCACTTGCACTGTGGCATGTGGCAAACACCCTCTCTGTTGCTGGGGCTGAATGCCCTGGTTTTTCCCTGAATTCCACAGCTGCTGGGCAGCCTCTCCAGCTGTGCCATCCACAGCTGCCCACGGGCTGTGGGAGGGAGGGTGCAGCAGCTCTGTGCTGTAGATTCACCTCGCTCATATCTAAGAACCAGCTCATTTAGCAGCTTGGGCAATAAATCTGCCCCTTCCCACTGGAGATGAGTCTGTTTTCCCATAACTGGCAGCACCTCTGTTTGAAACAGGTTCTGGTGACACAAATCCGACCCAGGGGCAACAGGCTCGAGCAAGGGAAAGGAATCGAGGAATGATCAGGCAACAGGGACTTGCTGCAGCTGGTAGAGCCTGTCGTTGATTGGATGTGTTTGGAAGAGTCACAGAGGGGGGATTTTCTGCGTGGGGCGTTTCCATCCCCTGCCTTGGCTGTTTGGGCTGTAAAAACCTGCACTGCAAACGCTGCTTGTGGGATTCAAAGGCCAAAATGAAGCTGAAAGGAGGGGAGCAGGACAGCTCTGACAGCAGTGAAGGTGCAAAGGGGGTGAGTATGATGACTCTCTGCTTCCAGCTTGAGCCTCCCACAGAGATACAGGGCAAGCTCTTGGAAACCTCTGGATGCCTGCAGAGAAAGCAGAAGGCCGTGATCTTTTGGGCTGACACATCCACAGGGAGGGCAGAGACAAGTACAGTCTTGAGCCCCATTTACTTCTCTCTCCAGTGCAATGTGATTTTCTCTCTGTCTGCAGCTCACCCACCCTGTAACTTCTGTGTGACTTCCCCCTTCTGTGTGTGAGTTTTCTTTCCTATTGTTTAATCAGTTTGAGGCTGCAGTTTTAATTTTCTGGATGGGGGCTGCCTTTCACAGCAGTGTCTGTGGAGTCTTGCACAACACAACTTTCATGTGTGCCAGAGGTTTTCCTAAAAGTGCTGAATGTGAATAATTAGCACCAGTGGCTCTTCTGAGCTTCTGGGATTTGGTTAATGAGAGCAAGGCAGCTGCTTTTCATCACCAGTGTGAGAATGTCATCAGTCTACTCCTAGAAAATGGAGCAGGAAGCCTCAGCTTCCTCATGATCCTTACTCTGAGATCCAGTTGAATTTTGATCTCCTGCAATCCCTTTGATGAGCTCCTGGGGATTCTGAGGAATAGAAAGAAGCATCAGCAGGTATTTGGGCAAATGTTCAGCTGGGGAAGTGACAGATCCCTCATGTGGGACCTGAGCTGAGCGCTGGGATGTAAAACCTTGCAGACATTAAGGCTGGAGGAGATGGAGACAGAAAATTAAATGCATCTGAATGGAAAATGACTTTATTGATGTAGCAGCAAGGAGATGCATTAGTGAGCTATAAAAACCAACCCAACAAAAACCCAACAACCCAACTCTGTCAACACAGCCCAGGGCTGAACAGCAACTAAACCGTTGTGAAAAGCAGGTTGTTTGTAACCCTGAGCACTGTGTACCCACAAACGTGGTGTTTGATCCCTCTCCAGATGGCAATTTCACTCCCCTGCTTAACTGCAAAGTGCAGCTCTTGTACCCCACAACCAAGCCCTCACCGAGTTACTTGGATAAGCTCTAATTGGCTTCAGTGACAATCAACTAGATCCATAAAAAGCTTGGTCCCAAAATGTGGGAAGCAGAAAAAATTAACAGGAAAGGGATTTTGCCACTTGATGCAAAATCACTTCTTTTTAAAGCTTTCCTGTGCCAACATCCTGTGTTATTTCCCTGCCCAATTTGCATGTTGGAAAAAGAATAATTACTTACAACCTTTTTTTCCCTGTGGGGTGGTGTTTTCAGGGTGATAGCTTCCAAAAAAAAAAAAAAAAAGAAATTTAATCATCCAAATGATTCATCAATACCAGCAAAGCACAGGGTGAATTACTGTAATGACTATGTGCAAATCAAGCAGAACAAAACGAGTCGTAATGAAAACAACCCATTGGGCTTTCATATGCAGTTCAATTAAGGGAAAAAATGTAGAAAAGCAAGACTTAAGGTAATTCTTTATTTTCACTGAGTGTCATTAATGCCTTTGAACCAGAGCTGCTTCTAAGGCGGGGTTTGTTTGTTTTCTTTCCCCTCGGCAGAAAATGACAATTCCCCTTGCCCTGGTGGCTCTGATCTCTGCCTTTGGATCTTCTTTCCAGTACGGCTACAACGTGTCTGTGATCAACTCTCCAGCCCCGGTAGGTTGGTCTGTGGAGCAGCCCCTGACTCAGGAGTGGGTTTGCAAAGACGCTTAGGAGGAGGTTTTACAAACAGAACAAGTGTAACAGTTCATTACAGGGGTTTGTGGGCAGCTGCTTGTACTGTGTCTGTGCTCAGGAGAGATGAACTGGGAGAAATGCCTCCCCCTCTGAGAACCAGGCACAGCTTGTAAGTCAGGATCACTTGCAATAACAACCTAGTCCAGGCTTCCCTACTCCTCTTTTCCATTTGTTTTCCCACTCACCCATTCTGGTTTTTTTTTATCAAGACCTTCCTTGTTAATTGGCTTTTACAGCACAAAAACTGTCCTTACTGTGCTAAACCTGCTCTGCGTTTCATTCCAGTACATGCAAGACTTTTACAACCAAACCTACCTGGACAGGACTGGGATGCCCATGAACAGTGGCTTCCAGACACTGCTCTGGTCTCTTACTGTGTCCATGTTCCCTCTGGGTGGCTTTTTTGGGTCCCTGCTGGTGTGGCCTATGGTCAACAACTGTGGCAGGTACGTGACAGCCGTGTCTGGGATCCCTCACCCCCATCTGGGCTCAGATAAGACTTGTCTCACTGGTCACTCCAGCTTGTCCAGCCCAGCAGGAGGATGAATTTCCCACACAACCCCCTTGGCAGTAAAGCAGATGGGATGAGGATGAGCTGCTAGGCTCAGCTACACGTGTTGTCTCCCCAGGGCGAAGGAATTTCTATGGTTTCAGGATGGTCAGTGCTGGGCACTGAGCCAGGCAGAGAGCAGTGATGAAAAGTGCTGGGCTGAGACCAGGCCCAGCAGCTCCAGCTGCTCAGGGTTCCTGAGAAACTTCAGTTCTTTCTGGAAGCCTTCATTCCCTGCAGGAAAAATGGGACAATTGGCATTTTCTCTTTGATCAGTCTTTGGGATGATGAGTCATTCGGGGTTGGGACAGCATTGCACCTGCAGCCATAAAAAAACCAAACTGAATGTCTCCTTTTCTGTAACTTTGCAGAAAGGGCACTTTGCTGATAAATAACCTCTTCTCCATCTCTGCTGCAATCCTCATGGGAACCTCAGAGCTAGCAAAAACCTTTGAAGCAATCATCCTTTCCCGTTTCATCATGGGAATATATGCTGGTAAGTGGATGGTAAAGAGAGAGCCATAAATGTTTTCTGGGCTGTGTAAAGGTGTTTTATTCTCTCAACAGATGCTCTCACAGGTAGCACATTTTAGCATCTGCCTTACAATGCTGTGCTTTAGCACTGGTCATCTGCATGTTGCAGAAGTACTAAAGGTCTCCTGGAGATAAGGGCTCTGAGACTGGAATTTAAGATGTGCAGGGAAGATGTGTGCCTGTAGGTGAACCTCTCCTCTGCCATAAACATCTGCTAGGCACTGCAGCTCCCACAGCCAGGAAACCTGCTGCTGATAACCTCTTTCCCCAGACAACTTAAAGCAGGCAGTCTATTTTTTTTTTTTTCCCTTTTTAACATAATCAGAATAATCCATCAAAGTCGTTGGAGTCAGCGCCAGATCCAATAATCCACTCCTGGAACTGACTGTTCTTCCTGCAGGAGAAAAGAGCTGTTAAAAGGGAGAAACAAAGAGCTCAGAGACACTGGATTTACTGCAAAGATAGTGGGAAGCCAAGGATATAAGTGTGTTGCTGGTCTTAAGTGGCTTTTTTTAGAGCTGCAGTAACAGGGAACAAACAGAACCCTGGAATTCTGGGTACCCCGTGCAGGGCTGGGCAGAGCCAGGTCTATAAGGGTCCTGAGAGCATTTAGGCTCAATTAATTGGCTTTGGGCTGGCAAGACTCACGTGCTCCACGATTTATTAGTGAGTTGGGATATCCTGTAAAGATAAATTTCCTGCCTTAGCTCAGTGGCTGTAATTGCTGCACGTTACAGATCAAGTTGCTTTCCCTGGGCAGTTTCTTGTTTTCCAGTTTATCTCCTCCACGTGGTTTTATTTTGGCTTTTGACTCACCTGAACCTGGCAGCTGCTCTTAGCATTGGAGCTGGGAATAAATGCTGAGGGACCTGTTCAGTGTGATCCCTCTTTCCAGTTATTTATAACCGACAAAGGAATCTGGACTGGCTGTCCTGACTTGTCCTTAGCTTGACCTCACTAGAGCTGTGGATGTTTTTCCTGGGGAGGGAAGCTGCTGAGCCCAGCCAGGCTGCCTTGGGATCTGGGAGGATCCAAGTGCCACCCTCCAGGAGGATGGATCCAAGTGCCACCCTCCAGCACTGGCAGCACTCGTTTCTGTGCCTTTTAGCTTTCAGATATCAGCTTGGTCACCTCTGTAACCCCAAGCTCCTGAAGGCCAGGACCTCTAGGAATGTCAGATGAGAGCCTCAAGTGGTCATTTGACTCCGGGAGTTTGGGGTTGGCGTGCCAGGGTTGACAGTGTAAGCAGCTCGCTGGGGTTACCGTGGGTACACACGTTACATTCCTCAAAATAACCCGTGCCCTCGGTGCCCTGATTGGATTAGAAATCCCTGTTCCAGCAGTCCACCTGCAACACATCTCAGACTAGCAAAGCTCTCTGCAAAGCATTAGTGAGCAGAGAGTTTTTAAGAGCCAACACGAAGTCGTTTCCTTCCATCCTCACATCAGCTTGATTGGATACTGGTTTCTTTTCTTGGTTTAGAGGAGGTGAAAGTTCCTCCCTTACACAGTTTTCCTCTGTGTGTCTTGTGCTGAAGTACCTGCTGGGAGAAAGCTGCTTTTAGCAAGGTGAACACAGAGCCCTCAAATCATCTGCTGGCTCTGTGGGCAAGACAGGTTATTGCTCACCCTCTGACTCCTAAAATGCTTTGCTGCTGAGCAGTTAATGATCTGGACACCCAGAGCACCAGGAGATGAGCAGGTTGCACTCCAGGGCCAGAGCCTCTGAGGGCACCAGCTGCAGGGATGGATGTTGTACCTCTCCATGTACTGAGTGACACAGTGCCACGTGGTTTTTGTCCCCTCTTCCACCGGGAGTGAGGAAAACATGCACAGCCAATTCACTGGCCAGAAGGTGACCTTAAATCTTCAGCTGGAGCAGAAGGGTTTGAGAGTGTAAAGTTTCTACATGTGCTTGGTTCATCTTGCTGAAGATTGTGAGCGTGCTGACACCAGGCAGCTGCACACCTAACCCTGCTCTCTCACTGCCAGGTCTGGCTTCCAACGTGGTTCCCATGTTCCTTGGAGAAATGTCCCCCCGAAATCTCCGAGGGGCTCTTGGGATAGTCCCACAGCTCTTCATCACCGTCGGGATCCTTGTAGCTCAGATCCTTGGTCTCCACAGCATCCTGGGGAATGCTGAGGGTGAGGCTCTAACTGGGGACTTGGCTGAGGGCTCCACAAGGGGAGGATTGCTCACAGTTGTTATCCTGTCTCCCTGCTTGCAGGTTGGCCTGTGCTGCTGGGGCTCACGGGGATCCCCTCGCTGATCCAGCTCCTGGCACTGCCCTTTTTCCCTGAGAGTCCCAGGTACCTGCTGCTCCAAAAGGGCAACGAAGAGCAGGCCCGACAAGGTACGGTGTCATCCTTTAATGGAAGGGGAGATGGAACGGGATGGATCTGACTGGGGGACACGACTGACAGCAAAGAGTGAAATTCCTCACTGGTGGTGAAGGTGGAATTCTTGCAACTTTGCTCCTTTCTCTGCACATGTGGATCCCCAGCTTCCCACCATGGAAGCACTGCTGCCAGAGTTAACATGTTGTTGTGTCTTGATTTGAAGCAGGAGAGCTCACCTGTAAAACTCACTTTCCTCTCCCAACTAGCCTTGCGGAGGCTGAGAGGCTGCGAGGACGTGGAGGACGAGATAGAAGAAATGTTCCAAGAGGGCCAGTCAGAAAAGGAAGAAGGGCAGTTCTCTGTGCTCAGCCTGTGCACCTTCAGAGGCTTGAGGTGGCAGCTCATCTCCATCATTGTCATGATGATGGGCCAGCAGCTCTCCGGGGTTAACGCGGTGAGTGGGAAGTGGGAAAGGCAGCGGGGTGGAAAGGAAGGCATGGATGAAGTTGATGATGTGGGGCAGTGCTGACACAGGAGATAAAACCCAGGACACAGGAGTACCCCTTCATCCAGGACACTGGTTCATATTGTGATGGGTTGACCCTGGCCAGTACCAAACCCAGCACAGACAGGTACAGGGTCAGGGTCTTACACAGATACAGGATCAAGCTGCCCTGTTAAGGATAATTTGGATGTTTTTAGAGTGCTTGGGCCTGGATCCAAACAACAACATCTCCAGAAATAAAATAATTCAGCTCTCAGGCTTCAGTGCAGCAGTGACAGGATGTAAAGCAGCCAAAATGGGATTCCCATGTTCTGCCCTTGGCCACACACAAACACAGCCCTGGTTTTGCTGCAGGTCTTCTACTACGCCGACAGAATCTTTGAGTCAGCAGGTGTGCACAGCAACAGCATCCAGTACGTCACTGTGTCCATAGGTGCCATCAACGTCGTCATGACTTTGCTTGCTGTGAGTTTCTGTTGGGGCTCTCTGAGCTCTGACTTGTCCAGTCTCCCCTGTCTGTGTCTGTTTAATTTCTATTCATCAAACCAGAGAATCCCGGAAGGATTTGGGTTGGAAGGGACCTAAAAGATCACCTCGTTCCAACCCTCTGCCCTGGGCAGGGAAATCTCCCACTGGAGTGTTACACATGGTGTGCCCTGTGGTGCCCCTTGGTTGAAGGCACCTGGAATAAGAGACTCCAAGTGTTGGGTGTCTCACCCTCTCCTGTCTCTTCCAGGTTTTCATTGTGGAATCCCTGGGGAGGAGGATCCTTCTCCTCGCCGGCTTTGAATTGTGCTGTGCTTCCTGTGCCATGTTAACCTTGGCCCTCAACCTCCAGGTGTGTACAAATGGCTCAGGGTGATCCTCCCCAGGCATTTCTGGACTTCCCAGAGAGCAGGCCAGGGGTGTATTTTGAAGTACATCTTGAAGAGGTGTGATCCTGTTTGTCTGAACACTGCTTCCAGTATGTCACGTTCCTAACACCCATTTATTGGCAGCAAGGATCATCCCCAGGCTGTGATTTTGTGGCTAATTATGGACATATCTGGCATTGGAGGGCAACATTGGCTTTAAAGTGCCTTCAAATCTTACTACAAATAGTGCCTTGAATGTGTTGGGGGTGTTCAGATGGGAACCATCTAACCTGTGATTCAATCCTTCACAGGCCACCGTGTCCTGGATGTCCTACCTCAGCATAGGGTGTGTCATTGTCTACATCATTGGGCATGCCCTGGGACCCAGTAAGTATGCACAGCCTGTCCAGTCTGCTCCACAAGCTGGCTAAAGCCAAGGGTTATGTTCCATTTCAGCCCAAAACCTTTGTGGAGCTCATCTGTGGACACTGAATTTCATCTCTGTGTGGCCACACTCCGTGCAAGTCATTTAATTGCCCTGGTTTTTTGTTTGTTTGTTTGAGTTTGGTTTTGTTCTTTTATTTAATCCTTATTTGATTTATTGTCTGCTCCTAAACACTTAGTAGTTAGAAACTGTTGCCTGCCACTGAAATGGTTGGAACATTTTTTTTTTTTTTGAACATTTTGAACATTTGAACAAATGGTTGAAATGAAAAAACCAAACAAGTGTAATTAAGAATCCAGAGTGGAGGAACTGCCCTTGGGATTTTTAAATGTCCAAACTGCCTTCCAGGTCCAGTTCCCTCTGTCATGATCACCGAGATGTTCCTGCAGTCGTCCCGGCCTGCAGCCTTCATGGTGGGAGGATCTGTGCACTGGCTGAGCAACTTCACCGTGGGGCTTGTGTTCCTCTACATGGAGGTGAGATACAACCCCACAACAGGGCAAAACTTCAGCTCAAGATCAGTCCCTTCACCCCTGTTTAATCCCAAAAGCTGCAAACACCCCCGTTGGTTCCCAGTACCTGTATGTTGGATTGTATGTTAAGGGCAAGAAACTGATGTTAAATCAGCATTTTCTCATTGCCCCTGTCTGCTGCACAGGCTTTAAAAGAAAGCAGCTACTTTGCCAGGTGAATGTCACATCCTGAACTCAGGAGTGTGAAAAAGATGGCAAATTCCCCAACTTCCCCTGGGGGATGGGGGCAGGTTTGTGTCTCAGGGAGCCAATTTGATTTCCATCTCTGGGTCCCCCCCAGTTCAAACTGATCCCCAGCAGTGACCCATAAACTGCAGCAAGTGCTGCCTTCAGCCTGTGCAGAGGGAGCTGGTGAGCTCAGTTTGATTTAGTTTGATTTAGCTTGATTCACCCTCCTTTTCCAGCACATTCGTGGTGTTTCCAATAAACCCACGGTGGTGGTACAAGAAGACAGAATCCACCCCAGCTTCTAGTTGTTCAGCTCAAAATACTTGCACACCACCGTGGCTGCATTTTTTAGAGCCAGTGCAGGGTTCACCATGTCCAAGCCATGTAACTGCCCACCTGGAATTCTTCCCTGCTCCCTCCTCTCTCCCTAGGCTGGGCTGGGGCCCTACAGCTTCCTCATCTTCTGTGCCATCTGCCTGGCCACTCTGCTTTACATCTTCTTCATCGTTCCCGAGACCAAGAACAAAACCTTCATGGAAATCAACAAGATCATGGCCAAGAGGAACAAAGTGGAGATTCAGGAAAACAAAGAAGAGCTGAAGGATTTCCGCAGTGCCCCGGGTGGGCTGGTGGAGAGGACAGTGAGCTCCAGCAGTCAGCTGTGAGCCAGACCAGTGTCTGGCCTGGCAGGGACATCCCTCAGGATCTGTTCAGCAGGAAAACAAGTCCTCAACAGCCTGGCATGGATTTGGTGGTGTTGATGGAGAGCCCCTTCACATGGTTTACTTTAACCTTAGAAAATTAGTTTTATACCTGCCCTCAAATTTGTGATGTATGTGTTGAAAAAGAAACTGTTTTCATGTTCTGCCTCTACATCCCTTACAGAAAAGAAGGCAAAGGGCTGTCCCTGGCCAAGGCACAAGGATTGCATAGGAGCTGCTCTGCATCCCCTCTCCCCTGTGCTATGTCTGCAGGGGAAGGGTGGTGAGTTGATGGTGGTAAACAGAAGGAAAGACATGTGAAGGGAGGATGGCGAGAAAGGGAGACTTGGGTGAAGGATGGGAGAGAAATTTTATTTGAGAAAGTGGCTGCTTTGACCAAAGAGAGCAGCTCTTTGGCACGAAGGATCCAGGTAGGGGGATCTAAAATTCCTGTGAGGGGGGTGACAGCCCAAGGTGCTGGACTGTGCCTCAAGTTCTGCTGTTCTTTGCCTCTATCCCACTGAGGGAGGCTTTGCTCTCTTGGACAGACACCCTGGAGCAGCAGGTACATGGTGAGCCCACACAAAGCAGAGGGAGAAACAAGCCAATAATCCCAATTCTTCTCAGTTTCCCCAGCGGGCAGTTCAGATACTTCTGATGCCTTAATTAAAAGAAACCCAGCAGTTGGGAGTCACTGGCAGCTGGTGTCAGCCTCCAGAACCACCCCCCCGAGGAGGGCCATGGGGGTTTGTCCCCAGGCTACGACATCCCCCTTCGGCCGCCCCGGCTTGCACAGCGCAAGCGCCCGAACGTCCTCAGGACCGAGAACGTGGCTCCACAGGTTCACCTGAGCCATCCACCCTGCAAAACCATTGGAGAACGTCCCAAGGAGAGTGTCTCTGTCTTTTCCGAGGACGAGCATCCCTCCAGCCTGGCTCACGTAGCCCTTCTGGACGCTCACTGCTCTGCCGGCTGCTCCGTTGAGCCACACGGTTGCCGTTCCCGGCTGGGAGGTCCACGCCAGGCAGTAGTGCAGCCAGTCCTGTGCCTTGTGCTGCAGGGGGAAGCTGATGGAATGGCCTCCTATCCACAGTCCCACCTCTGTGCCCAGGGTCACCACCAGCTCGTTGTCCCTCTCCCGTGTGGAGTAGGACAGGACGGTCTGGCTCCCGGAGTGCTGGGATCTGGCCCAGAAGCACAAGGTGAAGGCTTGGAGGGACATGGCACGGAGGGGATGGACATCCACAAAGCTCTCGATGTTTTCCAAAGGGAAGTAAAAAGCTGGAAAAGCGCTGGGTTTAATACCTGGAAGAACCAAAAAAGCCACTGGTTACATTTCCTGCCGTGCCTGTAAAAAAGCCCAAATCCTGAAGAATTGCACCCATAGTCTGAGCTGTCTTGAGCCACAGTTACTGGTGTGTGTTGTGCCAACAGGGAATGGGCTTGCAACGATGAAAAACTGAGCTCCCCCACCCAACTGTTTGGGAAAATTGCTTTTTTCTCCCTCCCTCTTTTTCTCATGTTGCATATAACAGAGGTGATGATTATTTATCCTGGGGGAACTGTGAGCTTAAACGTTTCACTGTTTGTAAAAACGTGCTCACATGTTGCAGGAGAAAGCTGCAGTTGCTGTGGGAGTATCTAGATCAGGGCTGGCAACAGGAATGCTTTAATTGAAGAATTTCCATCAGCAGGCCTAGATATGGGATAAAATTCTGCCTGCACGTATCAAACGTATCATTGACCAAACCTGTCAATGATTTAGGCCATCAAGGTCAGCAGGGCATGGGCTCTTCACCCTCCCAAGGTAAGCTGGACTCCACAGCTCTCTGTTCTTACCTGTGTCAATCACTCCATTCAGCAACTCGGTCTTCATGTCTTGGAGCTGTGCCTGGATTTGATCCAGTCTGAGGGTGAATTCTTCTGGATGGCATTGTGCTAGAGCAATCAGACAGCTGAATTTACAGAAGGCCAGGACATCTACACACCATAGATCTTCTAGTCTGGGGCAAACCTTTGTTTTAAAAGGCAGCATCTCTCCTCTGTGTGGGGCCTGGCTGCTCACACACCTCACCCACCTGGGTGCAGACACACCTGAGCTGAGGACCCTTCTGCGGTGCCACCCATCACCAGGTACCCTGGATGTGTGTGTGACAGTCAAAGCTGTCAAAACACAGGCTGGCACACACCCTGCAGCCACCACTGCACCTTTAGGAGCAAAGTGTGTTGGCAGGGAAAGAGGAGGCGCGTGGTGACATCTCCACCCGCACGGGGACACTGCTGCTCCTGGGAAAGCTGATCTCCAGCACACCTCACCTCGCAGCTGAACGCCTTTCCACGCGGGTTTCTTGCCCCTCCCCAGGTAAGCCCAAGTCCTGCCTGCTGAGCCCTTACCTTGAGGGGGTCTGGCTCTGAAGGAGGACTCCACCACCCTCCCGTGGAGGGGCTGGGCGTGCCGGTAGTCGTTGCGCAGGGTCCTGTTCTCCCAGTCCAGCAGGGTGTTCTCCAGGAGGCTGATCTGGCAGGAACACAGGCACCTTTAGGAGGGCAGTGGGAACGGGCTGTTGTGCCTAAAAAGCGCAGGGAGAATCCTGCAGCTCAGGATTAAACCCAGCAACCTGTTCCAGAGGGATCCTCAGGGCCTCTCACCGGGCATTAGCAAGGGAAAGGAATGGAATTTGAGGGCTCTTATCAGCTAATTCATGATAAAGACATTTTGCCTGAGGGAAGTTCTGAACACCTGATGGTAATGCATGCATGGAGATTTTGCTGCTGTGCTGTAGCTTTCTCACAAGTGCCTTCCAGCCTTCCCCCTGCCAGAAAGAGTATTTCTTTTTCAAAGAGAACACAGTGATCCTCTGCTGCTGTAGTCTCAGTTTTATCTTGCTCTTCTCCTAGAAGAAAATGTTTCTGATGCTTCTTTATTGACTTAAAAGCAATGTAAGTCTAGACAAGGAAAAACCCTGAAATACTGTATAAAAACGTGCCAACTATTCTGTAATTATTTAATGTTATGAATGGCTCTTTTATGGTTGTTTTGGGGTTTTTTTGGGGGGACTCTCTTACAGTAGTTTTTGCCTTGTTGATTCTGACTGGTCTCTTCCTTTTTGTAGTGCTTCAGGGTGAGCTTAGCAGAGCAGAGAGCTTTATTATCAGTCACTAGACCTCAGGTAACCTGCTGCTCTACAGCATCTGACCCAGGGTGATGTGGCATCACAGTGTCATCACAGCCACCTGTAATTCCAGTTACTTAGGAATCTATCCCAAAAGCTCTGTATGAGAGGTGCCACATTATCTCATCTGTCAGGCTGTTCCCAAAATCACTGGAGGACAGAAAAGGTGAAGCACAGAGGAAAGAGCAGCAGGTGACAGCTACCACTTACCTGTGTGTGTGACAAGACAATGGGAGAGTGGAAGATGGTCCAGATCACACTCTCAGAGCAGGGTGGGGTTGTCAGGGAGCCCTGGTACCTGTAGAAGTGTGAGAGGTTTTCTGGCAGCATGGCTTGGACATCCAGAGAGCTGAGCTTTGTTGATTGACCTCAAAAGGGGAGCAGAGAGGCAACATTAGCAATTAATGGGGAGTGAAGAGAGAGGTGGGAGCGCTGTCAGAGCTGGGGTTGGCAAAGCCCTCTGCCCAGAGCACTGGTTTATTAGGCCTTTGGCAGAAGGGATGGAGAGGAATGAATGGCCCTTTCAGTGGGTCTGTGGTCTGTCATTTGGAGGTACCTGGGTCCTGGGGGTGGTGGGCACCTTCCCCCCCGTGCTCTGCCAGTACCTGTCGGTCCTCCCAGGAAGCAGAGAGTATTAGTGGGTGCACAGGCTGCAGGGAGCTGGTGTTTGGTGCTGCAGACCTACCAGGAGTCTATTTACTGCTGCCTTGAGCACCTTCCCCCCCCATCCTGCTGCTGTTGGAGCCACGTGGGCAGGGATGGTGTGGAGTTGGGCATGGCTGAGGATGCTCAGCCATGGGATTGCCAGCAAAGCAGCAGGAAAATGTCTGTCCCCAGACCCAGCACCTCCAGACAGGCTTTGAGAATATCAGGGATGGAGAAAGGCATTCCCAGGTCTTACCTGCAAACCTGATTCTTCCCAACTTGGAGATGAATTCACTGTAGTAGGTGTTCTCAAAGTGCCCATCCTAAACACAGCACAGAAACCTTGATCAAAAGCTTTGTGACCAGCCTGTCCTTCTGCTCTGCTAATCAGCTGGGGGGACTAATTGATGAGTTGGGAGATAAACAGAACAAATCCTATGGCAGATCTGATGGGCTGGACAATGCTGGGCATGCCCAGGTGTGTACACAGAGATCTCAGGTAGAATAGGGAACTGTAATGGTCCTTTCTCACCACTTTTAAATCCACACTAAGTCAAGTGTTGCCACTTGCCAAGGCCTTGATGCACAGCAGCTGCCACACCTGATATTCCATCTGCACTGCTTATGGGGCAAACTCTTCTGGGGCTCCCAAGATGTATTGGCTGGTGTTGTGTGAACCCCAGATGGCCCCAGGGATAACAGCCCTGCTGCAGCACAGCTCCCCAGACTGGTGGCAGACACCATCCCTTAGGATGGATGTACAAACCCAGCACAGGCTGCTTGTGTCTGGACTGAGGTTTCAGCACAGACACCAATCCCTGGGCATCCAACCTACCTCATAGAGGAAGGCCAGCACAGCCAGCCCGTTGGGTTTGTCTTTGGCTTCCTCAAAGCTTGGGTAGTCAGCAGAGTTGTAATGGACAATGTGCAGCTGTCAGGAGAGAGACAAACTCATTCAGCAGCAAGAGATGAGTGGCTTCCTGGGTGCTCTAGAGGGCCCAGGGCAGACTGCAGGGAGAGAGAGTCCCATCCACTCCCAGGAGAGTCACCATCCCAATTCCTGCTGTTTGTGCCTCACAGCATGGCCAAGGAGACCTTTGATTTAACAGGTCTGTGATGAATGTGGGGGGAAATCTCCAGGTTTGAAGGACATCAGTGCTCTTGCAACAGCTTTTCTCACAGTCCTTCTGTGCCAGCACCATCAGGCTCAGCCCTTGCACCGCACCAACCACCTGCACTCCTGAGAGCCCTGTCCTTCCCCCTTGCTCCCTGCACTGCTTCCTGCAGGCTCTGTGGGCTCCAGCCTCCCATTTCCCAGCTGGCAGAAGTGCAGTGTCCCCTCCCTCCAGCCCACCCTGCTCACCTACCTCTGCAAAGTACCTCATCCCGTCTATGGTGTGCTCAGAGCCACTGCTCTCCAGGTCCAGGCCACCCCAGTGCAGGTGCATCTGGACAGCCGTGTACAGGCCTGGGAGCCCTCTGGAGATGTTCATGGTGGGTGGCAGATCGATCTGAACTGAAAAAAAACCCACTAGGATTGGAGGCAGCCACCCCATTGCTGCAGATCCCCTGACAGTGCTCCCTGCAGCACCAACCCCTGACACGAGCAGGCACAGCTGGAGAAGCTGGATGTGCCTAAAATCCTTCCTGACCTCGGGCTTGTGTCCCACACAGCTCCCACCAGGGGCAGTAGCTGTGCCTGCAGACTCTTCCTCCACCTGAGCAGCTCTGGCTCTGTCATTAGGCACTAATAAAAGGGCTTTAGTGATCAGCCCTTGCACAGCACATCCTTTCTCGAAGGGCTCTGCACAAATTTAACTGCTTCCTTTCCAAGGGAGAAAAGGGCAATATAGAAATCAACAAAGTGATTGGCCTCATCTAACCTGCTGCCATAATTCCCAGTGCTCTGGACCCTGCATTTTCTAGGAACAGGCACACTGGGGGAGCCCTGTACTTTTGAAAAGGCTGTTTATTTCTTGAAGGATTTGTGGAGACAAATGTCTTTCCTTCTCCTTACCAAGGAGTACTCACCAAGAAGCTACAAACCATTTGTGTCTTCCTGCTAATTCACTGCCACAAATCATATCTTAATGTTAATAAATATGCCCAATCTAGCAGTGAAAATGGAGATTTGCCTCATCTAAACAAAAGCCTGTTATGAAAACTGGCAACTATCCTTGTAGCACACCATATTATTCATTAGTTATAGTTTGGGTTTCTTGGAAGTTTCTTTTGTTTGTGAACTGTTTACAGACAGACAAGATGAAAACATGTTTCCTTTTAATATCCCAAAGAGTCTAGAGTGGAGGGGTAAAAAAAATCTACCTTTTTTCATAAGATCCCTGCTGCCTGCCTGCCATAATTAGGGTTATTTACATCAAGTACCTCACTGTGGTTTCTACTTCCCACAAAACACAGACAGGGAATTGTGCTCTGAGTTTATAACAAGTTTAAGGCTTCTATAAGCTATTTTAAGCATATATTTGCTGAAAGCATGAAGGTAGCTAATAGCCTGCTTTGCTTTTGCCTTTCACTTGTGTGGAGTATGAGTGGAAAGTGTGATTGCTCTGAGCTGGAAGGGCCTTGCTCCTGCTTTGCTCTGGCTTTGCCAGGCAGTGGAAGATCAGCTGGGGTTGCACAGTGTGAATCTGAGTGTAGCTGAGCCTTTCTCCAGCACTTCTGCTCTGCAGTTTGGACTCTGCCCAGCCTCTCTGCCCCTGGAGAGGTTAATGAAGGGCACACTTGAAGTCCCAGTTGTAAGAGAAATCTATTCCTGCAGGAAGATGCACACACCCTGCATGGATGACCTTTTAATTTTCCAGAGCTGTGTTTGCCCTCACTACCTGCCAGAGGACCAGTCCTCTTGAAAACAAAAAGAAAGGTCCAAATGCAAAGGGTTTCATTAACCCAAGGTTGTCTGTGTGAGTGTGTCTGCACACAGACTCTGCACTATTGCAAACAGGCTTCATCAGGTGGGATTTAGCCTGATAGCAGAGCTACAGAGAAAATGTGTCTGGTTTCTTAGGTGAGACATTTGGGTTTGGCTCCTGAGAGCCTGCAAGGAGAATCCTGCTGATAAATCCATCTCCTGTCCCTTTCAGATCTGCTGAGTGTTTTCCCTGAGAGATTCTGCTGCCCTGTCCCTTCTCACTGAAGCCAGTAGAAAAACCCAGCCTGCCTCACAGGAGCTGTGAATGGGGACAGCCGTTTGTCCCTGAGCTTTAGGAAACTGCCCTGCATCAGAAAATCATTGTTGGGAAGTTAACAAAAGAACAGGCAAATGCACACACGGGCTCAGAAAAGCTAAACCTGCAAGAATTAATGTATAGGCAGGCAGGGCAGCAGTGCTGACACGAGCTCAACGCTGAGTCTGTGTGGGCCACAAACAGCAGGTACAATTTGCACACCATCTTCCTCTGAAGGCACTTTGTCTCTCATCACTTCATCTCCTTGCTCTCACAGCGTATTTCTCTCTCTCTGTTACAGAGAGGAAGAAAGGATTGTCGTGCAGGATTAAAGAGCTGCGAGTTTTATGTTCCAAACACCTTCCCAACACCGCCCATTCTCTCCCCACTGCGGCCGTCGGAAAATCCTCTCATTGCTCATCTGTAGTCCAAAAGCATTATCCCAACAGTACCAGCTGATGAATTATTTAGACAGTGAATTACAGATTGCAGCAGGGGAATCTGGGATCTCCTAAATTACAAGCCTTGCCCTGGAAGTGTGTGGCCAAAGGCCAGGCTTTTAACCTGTGCTGCGCTTCCTCTTCCCCTCCTGAGACCCAAGACACCAATCCTCTGGCTGGGAGGAAGGGATCCTCTGTGTTGTATTTCGGGTGACCTACATCTAAATGAACCTGGGATGCAAAGGTTTCCATTCCTGTCACTTCTTACTAATGCACAGGGCCAAAAGATGCATTTTTTTAATGCAGAGAGGAGTCAGAATGCCCCAAATACCACACACTGCTGCAGTCCTGTTGTCTTGTAGCACGGTAAAAGAAAGGGTCAATCTAGAATTCTCTGGCTGCCTTTTATCCCCTTTTCAGGTCTGACAGAGAAAATATCTTGCAGAAACCAAACTGCCTTTCATTTGTCTGGTTTATATATATATTTCTGGAGAGCTTTCCTGGGTGATTGGGCAAAAGAGCAAAACTAGGGGAGGGGAACGAAGTGAGATGGCAAAGTAAGGTGAGTTTAAAAAAAAATAAATAGGGCATTGTCTGTGAATAGCATTTCCATCAGTTAAAATGAGAAGTGTCCCTGCACTGCCATGAGCCTGACACCACCCCCCCAGCCTTACCAGAGTGACCATTGTTGGTCATCTTGAAATCCCCCTGCAAAGGCCCGTCGTACCCATTCAGCTCCAGCTCCAGCAGCAGGGGGTTGTACCTCACTTTCTTCCTCTGGATGTCAACTGGAGATTGCTGTTTGCCAGCACAGTCTGGAAAGTGCTTCCCCCAGTGCTCTTCATCCAGCTCTCCTTCTGGGAGGAGGGGAAGCAAGGTGAGGTTACAGGGATGTGGTGAGGAGCGCTGTTAGTCAAGAGCCGGGGAACTCCCCTCGTTTCCCAGCAGGAAATGTCAATCTAATTATCGTAACACCGGGAGCTGCAGCAGTAAAAGGTTGCTTTGCCTTCTCCCCCAGAGTGAAAATACACATTATTCTGTGCTGCAAAGTAAGAAACCTGCATTGCAGCAACAGCTCGCTGGAGACTGAGCCTCCACCAAAAGGGGAGCAGTGTTTATATGGAAATGGGGATTTAAATGGGGCTCAACTGCCAAAGGTGTGGAAGTCGGTTCTCAACCAGTGTGAGTGAATAGGATCAGGGCAATAGGCAGGAAGACTCTACTTAGGATCAGGAACTGGCAGCAATTTGCTATTTTTAACTGGGGAAAGAGTAATTGCAATAGTGCAACTATCCAACAATATCCTTTGTTTTAGCTTGATTACCAGCCCACTGAAGATCATAAAGGGATTATTAACATTTACTTCAGTGAGCCCTGCAATCAACTCCCTGAAAAAAATGCAATTGCGATAAAATTTCACCAAAAAACCATAAATACCCAAATAAGGACTTCTTCTTCTGCCTGGAATGTGACAATAAAATAAGAAGCAGGCAGTATTTAAAGCTTTTCCTTCCAGGATCATCCAAAGGGCAGCTTTTCTTCGAACACAAGTAAAGATTTCCCCCATTGTTTGAACCTCGTTGTGCTGCCAACCCTGACAATGTATCCTAACCACACAAAGGACCAAAAAGGGGTGACATTGAAGAGAATCACTTGCAAGACACAGAGGCATCAATAAAGTGGAATAAATTAGCTGCTCTGTGATCTTTCGCTAAGGGAGAGTCAAGCTGAGTGTCGCTTCTGCAGCACAAAAGGGAAGGGAGCATCTTCAGCTGCAGCGACCCCAAACCAGCCTCATTCTTCCTTACCTTTGTAAGTCCAGTGCACCAGGTGGGAGCAGCTCAGGGGCAGCAGGAGCAGGTGGAAGAAGGCAGCTCGGAGCCACATGTCTGTGGCTGCACCTGCAGTGACACCCAAGGTGGGGAGTGCTTTAAAAACCCTCAGGAGGCGAAAATACCCATTTACTCCAGGTCTGGCCTCTCCAACACCCACCCTGCCCTTCTCCTCACCCAGCCAAAACAATGACAGCAAACAGTGCCACGGAGATATTATATTTGGACAGTCAGCTTTATTGCCCCTCTTAATTAAGCTGTGCCTGCAAACGGGACAGGTTTCCAGCCCCCGATGGCCAACGCTGATCCGAGTCGCTGTCTGACCACTTTTCCTGTCCATTCATTCCTGATGAATGGGTTGAAAAGCTTCGTTGCAAGTATCACTAAAACAGTGCTTTGTAAGCAAAAAAAAACACCCACCACAGACCTCAAACACTGTCCTGAGACAGCCAACTATTTTCTCCTTAAACAGAGGCAGAAGGCATTTAAGGGAGCATTCGAAATCTTATTAGAAATCAAACCTGCAGACATTTAGCCCCTGTGAAAATCAGACTTTTGAGGCCAGGTTTAAAAGCACTCCACACCCCCAAGCCTTTAGAATTCAAAGCATTTTGCTTTCAACACCTTCCCTCCTCACTGCAAATCTAGTTTTGAATGGGGAGGGATTTGCAACCCGGGAAAAATTCAGAGCTCTCCAAAAAAACCATTTAGACCATTGAAAGATGTAGGCATGATACGAGAGACTGAAACCCTGATGGCTTTCTAAAAAACATACAGGAATTCAAATAAAAACTAGCAGGTGACAGATGTCTAAATGCTCTTGTGGACTTCAGTAGCTGCTCTGTGCATCTTCAGACATTTGATTTCCTTAAAAACTTGTCCCAAGCAAGTGAGTGCCCACAGTCCAGTAAAAAAGTTGCTTGGCAGAACAGGACAGCCCATGGATGCTCTGCCTGCCTTTTGTATCCTGGTACTAAACAAATGCCATTTCCTCTGAAAAACCTTCTCTTCCCTCTAGGAATGACCTACCACCAGCAGCCCTTCCTGCCCAGCAGTGCCCCCCAACCCATAAACCTACGGCTTTACAACAAAAGGGAAGCAGAAATCTCGCCCCTTTCCCAGGAATTTTCACCTGCCACTGAGAAGAGCTACAGCTTCCCCCCAAAGTCAGCACAGCTTTGCTGTTGGTTGCAGGTGAAAGGCAGAGATATGAAATATTTGGCAGGAAAGCAAACTCAGATCAGTGCAACCTCAGCACTTGTGTTCACAACGTCCCTGCCACTCGCAATAAGGTTTGCAGTTATTTTCAGGAACGAGGCGAGGGACTCTCAGGAGTAAGGGGATTTTCTGTCGGTCAGAGGCGGCAGCAGTGAGGTAAATCTGGAGCTGAGGGTCAGACTGAGGGGGATCCTGAGCTCAGACACAGCTGAGTGGCAGTTTGGGTGGCAGTTTGGGCAGGTAGGGCACTCAGCTGCTGGTCGTTACACTCGCTGAGAGAGCTCAAACGTGGCGCCTTCCCCCAGCGTGGGGACAGGTCCTCTAAACTCCTCCAGAAAGATGTGGTGACCCAAACAGAGCTCCCCAAAAACCATGCTAAAAAACCCCCCTGTAGCTGTCCAGACTTGAGGCTGCAGGGAGTGCCTGAGCTTCTGAGTAGGGATGGCAGCAGCAGATGTGATGGGGAGGACAACTTGCTCTGCCTGGCAGCAGAGTTAGGAGATGAAGCAGAAAAGGCTGAGAAGCATTAGAGAACCAGAAAGGGAGACTTGAGTGGTGAGACTGGGCAACCTGTGCCAATGACTCACCACCCTCACAGGACCAGCCACCAGAGACAAGTCAAGATCAAGGGAATCATCTATCCATCCCCCAGCAAGGAGCAACTCAGCAGTGAGAGCCACAGGTGAGCTACAGATTGCACGGGAACTCAGATTTCCAGGATTAGGCTGAGCTGAAGGACAGCAGCAGGTTTTTTTATTCATCTTTGCAAGCGAATTGTCAACGTGAAAAGGCCTTTCCTGCTCTGCTGGTTTGTGCAGTGCATGTTTAATCTTTGGGAACTGCTGTAATATTGAGTTGATTAACCAAATGTATTTTTTTTTCCCGTTCTGTGAAGAAGTCATTTATTCTGACAGTTGCACTGAACTGTGTAAGGACTAAACTAAGCAAACATGCCCTGCAATGCACTTCTTAATCCTTGTGTATCCAGTTGGGTAAATAGGCTTTGAAATTAGCTGAGGGAGAAATTTTGGGGGGTTTACAGCTCTTTACACTTCAGGATTCCACACAGCAGCACAGGAGGGTGCGAAGAAGAGCCAAGCACAGGATGTCACCTCTGCACTGAAATGTCCCTCCTGTCACCTCCCTGTGTGCAGCAGGAGAGTGGAAATGGATGGCACACAGTGACAAGCTGCTTCCCTTGCCTGTGCTTTATTGATCAGCCAGCCCAGCCTGCACAAAAGATTTGGAACAAAGCCCATTCGGGAATGTACCAGTGCCAGGAAACCGGAGATGACAGTGAATTAATTTTTAATGGAGCTTTTGCAACATTTGTGCCATTTCACTTGACATCAGCAGGAGCTGTGGGTGCTCTGCACACCCCAAAACCACATCTCTGTTAGCTCCAGTTAGCTTCCCCCAAATTAGTGCCTGCTTTGGAAGGCCAGGTTGGATGGGACCCTGAGAAACCTGGTCTGGTGGAAGGTGTCCCTGCCCATGGCAGGGGGTTGGAACTGGATGATCTTTAGGTCCCTTCCAACCCAAACCATTCTGTGATCCTATGAAGGCACAGCAACCTGGGGAGAGGATTTGCTAAGGGCACAAAGTGTAGATTTGTTTTGGAGTTAGGACAGAGGAGCGATTTTAATGAAGTTCTTCAAATGTATTTGGCTATTCAGCTTCTAAGTACAAGCTGAATATCATGGAAGTCCTTCCCCTGTTTAAAGTATTGCACACATCAACCACTGCCTGGTGGTTCTTGGAGCCTCTTTAGCGTGTGTGGCTGGGATGAGGCTTGTCTTAGTCAGCTCTTTGGCTACCCCAAAATAATTGCAAGGGAGAAGTATGGACACAGTGCTCAGGAACTCCAGACAGCACAGCAGGACCGTGCTTGAGATAAACTGGTGGTTTACAGGTGAACACTGTGGGTCTAACAGCACCCAGATTTAGCCAGTGAGAAAATCTAAAGCTGTGTATCTCAGCCATGAATATTCTTGGCACTATTTCTTCCCAAAGGCAGGCTGCTTTCACACAGACTTCAGCTCCCCCCCTCCTGCCTGGACTACAGTAGGAAATAAGCCTTTTATCCCACATCATTGGCTTCCATGCACTTCACTTTTATCTCTACAGTTTTCCCTGACTCTTTGCCATCTTTTAAATCCTGCTTCTCCCAGGCTATTCTCCTCGCTGGCCTTAAAGCTCAGCTCAAGTCTGACATTCTGAGTATTGGGAGACACATTAAAACCTTGACATGGCATTGAAGTAGCTGGCTCAAAACCTCAGCGCTCCTTTGACCCAGAACTTGAAAGGGTTAACTCCTCTCCCTCTGAATCAGCAGGAATTTCATCAGGAATTGCAGTAATAGCTGCATCACTCCCCACTCCAGCAAACATTTGAGCAGGCATGGGCTGTTTGATGTGAGATGGACAGATTGCCTTCAGTCAGGCTATCTGGGTTTTCCTAAGTGAGTGAAAAGCCTCTTCAAACAGAGGTCTGTCTGCTGAGGTCGTGCTGGATGAGTGAAAGTATCCAGAGCCGACACAAGTTTTATGAAAGACCAAAATCAGCCAGTGCAGGCAGGCCCAGACCCATGAGTAAAGCTGGCAATAGCTGCACAGATTGAAACAGGAGATTCTTTTGTGCAGCAATTCCTGTAATGTTTTCACATCTTCCTTCCAAAACTTACCCTCATTCCTTTGAAATTTTGCACGTGGGGTTTTTTTTCCCCCCCTCTTTTTGCCCCCCCTGGTTTTCAAGTACGTACAGAGATCACAGAGGTAGAAAAGTGCTGGAATTCATTTCTCCAGTTCACACAATCCCTTTGGACCTCCTTCATCCTATATGATATTTTGATGTGTTTGACTGAATTTAAGCACAGAATGACAGAATGGTTAGGCTTGGAAGGGATCTTAAAGATCATCTAGTCCAACCCTCTGCCATGGGCAGGGACACCTTCTTATTTCTACTGCTATAAACTCTGACACACTTACTGATTCTACTGAAGCTTTGTGGTAAAAATGGGCTTTGAGGCAGTCAGAGACAGACACCAGAGATTTACACCAGTGCTCCTAAAAGCAGGGTTTGCCCATTTTGAAGCAGAGAGGTTCCCTCTGCGGATTCCATTTCGCGGTCTAACAGATCTCAGCATTATCCACCTGCAGTTCATTGTCAACCTAAAATTTCCTTTTGCTCAGTTTCAGCCAATTACTCTTAGTTATAGCTATAACCCCTGGATTATCTTAAAATAGTTTGCCCTTTTTAGTGTTCACATCACTTCTGGGGTGGTTCTCACCTCACTGCTCCGTGGGCACGAGCAGCTTTTCACTCACTGTTTCCCCAGGGTGGAGAAAAGGACAAGGTGATGCTATAAAGAGCAGAGAACGTGGTCAAATAATTCCTCTTCATTTTCATTTCCAGGAAATGTAATTACAGGTCTTGTGATGTCTCTATAAGGGCTGCTCTATGGACTTGGCTGAAAGTGGCTTCATGTTCTGGATCTCCTCTTGAGACTTTGAAAAAATCCCCAAAACGTGAAGGGAGGATCAGGAAGGGGGAGGTCAAACTTCCCTCTGCATTTAGTGTGAGGAGCACAGGAACGTGGCCTGAACATGGGGATTTAGGGAGTGCTGTAGAGAGGGGGCCTTGAGGAAGTTGTTCCCTCGTTCCAGGGCTCTGTGCTGTGCACTGGATGGTGGTGGGATAGAAAGGGAATAATTCAGTGAAAAAGCAGCTTGTCAGCATATGGAAATACCTGTTGACCTTCCCTGTGCTGTTGGTGTTTTATGCATACCTGCATTTCCTCCCATAGAAATCCCCATTTTGCTCCTGACCTCCCAGTGTAATGACAGGCACAGGAAGCAGAGTTGCTGCTCAATCTCTCTGAAAATCAACATTAGCAGGACCCAAACAGAGCAGAAGCCCCCGAGCCCCCTGACAAACAAATGCTCTGCACAGAACAAGTAAAGGCTCTGGAAATTGCTGTTGCCCATTGCTGGGTAAGCACTTTTCCTTTCTGCCTACAGCTGCATTGTGTGTTGAGCAGCTGTGACATCCAGTGGCCAAACACAATAAGGTTTGGGTCTGGTACAGACCTCTTCATACATGGTAACAATAACAGAGCCCTGCCATGGCACTTTTAATCTTCAAAGAGCTGTATAAGCACGAATTCATTAACCCCCACCCAGCTCAGCGGGGCAGAGCGGTGTAGTGATCCCAAAAGTGCACGTGAGAGGGGGATACCACTCTCCCAGCTCTCCAAAAGCACAGGAATCAGCTCTCTGGGGAGGTGGAGAGCCTGCTGTAGGACCAGAGTGCAGGACCTTCAGCCAGCAGTGCAAAGAGAGGCTGCTGAGAGATGAGGGATCAGAAAAGTGCAACTCATTCAGCACCCGATGGGGAGGCCACACCCGAGGGAAGGGGTTGTGCTCCTTTTCCCAAGAGCGAGAAAATCCGTGGTAAGGGAGCGGGGAAAGCTGTATGAGGGGACACAGGAGCAGGGCTGGTTTGGAGGAGATCCTTTGTTAGAGGCCTGGCCTGAGGAAAAAGCCATTGCCTTTGATGTCAACCCAGACATGACCTGTTTCCTTTTGATTATAAAAGCAGACTTGAAGGACTCAGAGATCCAAACCAGGAACAGATGCATCCAGTTTCAGAGACCAAGAAACCAGTCCTTGCTTTCCTCAGGTCCTCAGTGCCCCAGTGTTTGCTGGCTCAGCCCTGCAGTGGTTTTTCCCTGCAGGCAAGGTCCTTTCAGGGACACTCAGCAGGAGCAAAGTGCCCACAGTCCCTCCTCTCCCAGTGGCTCCTCACCAGTGCACTCAGCCTATGCAGAAGAGGAAGATGACAGGAGCTAAAAGTGATGACAGGAGCTAAAAGTCATTCCCATGAGAACGAGGTGGATTTTTAAGGCAACATGAAGGAGATTTAAATCCTCCTGTCTGTGTTGTACCTGTTCTGTGGCAAGAGAATCCTGCTTGATAACTCCTGTGCTTTACATAAGTATTCAGTACTTGTTAAGAAAACAAATGAGTTGTTATTGGGTTACTCATACTGGGGTTCTTTTCAGGTTTCCATTAAAAAAGAACCCCAAACCTAAATACCAAATATAATTTCTTAATGGCTGATCAATTCCAAGCATACTTTCCCCTTTATGGCACATTATATCTCAAAGAAAGGGAGGGCCCTGCTCAGCAAGGAGCCTCAAACATCCTGTAAGAGGCAGTGCAAGACTTGCACAATGGCCTTTATAAAGGATATTACTTAATGGTTTCACCGTGGTTGGAACAAGCAGCTACGGCCTTTGGATCCACAATTCCTGGCAATTAATATCCAGCTGGTTTAAAAGGTTTGAGTCTCACTTCAAATCACCATATCAGATCATCAGCTGCTGGGAAATGTACTCCCTGGTATTAGCACTCTGGATCTGTGCATTGGTTCCCTTCCAAATAACCCTTCCTCATCACCTGAAAACAGATGTAGTAGCTGCATATCTAGGTTGGAATTTACAGTAGTTAAAAAGCAGCAGATATTTTTCCTATTTGAGCCATCTTACCTGCTCTTCTTTTGCTGTAGTTGCCATGGTTGTTGTGCATGAATGTTCCATTTTAAATAAAACATGTTCAAAATATTCTGCCCTTATTTACTCGTGGAGGTGGATGACTGACCCATGCTACATATTCATGGCTGCACACAGACCACAGTGTGCCACAGTGTCACTTCTCAAACATGGACTAACCAGTCCATCTCTAAAAACCCTGGGAGAGGAGAGCAGAATTAAGAGAAGTGCTGGAAATTAAAAGCATTAAGAAAGACGTCAGGTCTGTCACCTGCAGCCATTTCACTATTCATGTGCCTAAAGCCCGTGGTGGTTCATGGCAGAGAGAAGCTGGAGGACAAAGGCAGGACAGAAAAGGGGGATGAGAAGCAAGAGAGAAGGATGTAAAGTCAGAGGAAGTTTTGAATGCCTGGAAGAAAACACCTTAAACAGTCATTCAGCAATTTAATAGACACCCAGAAACAGCATCAGCCAGACTGTGCCATTACCTTTCCAGTGGATGTTCCTTAAAATACCAGGATCTGCAGAGTCAATGAGGAGGAGAAATCTGAGTGACAGAGTGCTGAGTTCTGCATCCGTTGGCTTTCCCTGGAGATCTCCACTCGGCTGTGGTGTGGGAAGCCTCGTTCCCTAAGATGCAGGGCTGCTTTTCCGCAGGATCCTGCTCCAAACCCCGACAGGCTGGCACTTGTCAGATGGAGCAGGTGAGGGTGGTGCACACGCAGCGACCCAGACACATGTTCTTCAGGTGCTCTGTGAGGCACTGGGGGGGTGGAAAGAGGAGTCCCTGAGTATTCAGGAAGTGTTTTCAAGGTGCTACAAAAGCGCCCGCCCTGGAATGCGCTGCTAATGGGCATTAAGCACATTAAGGCACCGGCAAACAAGTCCTGATCTGTGGTGGTTCTGCTCCCTGCCTTGGCATCCTCAGCTGCTTGAACCAGTGATTTCACACTCTGCAGAGCTCACAGCCTGCGTTAAACAGGGAAGGAGAAGCCTGGCCCAGTCAGCTGCTGAGCTCCCCAGCGCGTCCCAAGCAAGCGAAAAACTTACACCATCACTCTTGGGATTTTACCTGTAAAGCACAAGGAAGGGCCAGGCCTTGCAGCAGAGGGGATTCTGATCGTGAGAGTTGTTCTCCACCTCTGGATGGTGGATGCCTGTAAGTCAGACCTGTGTCAGTGTTTCTCCTCCATCTGCTCCATCAGCAGTTACACTGCCGTGTTGGTGTTCCTGCGTGGGCTGTCAAACAGGATCGCTGGCTTTATGTTTCCCAAAACTCTCTGTTCCCAGTGTCCACCCCATCAGCCATACATCCCCCCTCCAAACCAGGAAAGAAATATTTTAAAAGAGTGCCCTGAGTATCTGATTAACTGGTAACAAGCTTGGATTCCCACAGAAACTCATGCTTCCTAGATACCTCATAGCTTTAGGAATGCTCTTTAAAGGAAGAGAAAAAGGAAAGTCAGGCAGGATACATGACTGAGCAGCAGCATTTTTTTAATATCAGCTCTGACTTTTATTTTAATATGCATGGTACAGCGCAATTTTAAATCTGCTGATCCAGAAAAAATATTATACCAACACCTTAACGGTGCCAGACTTCTGCTCATGGATGCCTGAGCACTGCTGCCTCCAGCTACTGCAGTCCCAGTGGCTCCAGCTGTGCCTCCCTCATGGACACACGACCCAGTGGAGCAGACACAGCTCTTGGCACGGCCAGGACCGAGTGCTGCCTGCTGGGGATGGGGAATGTGGGTTCTCAGCACACAGCTCATCGTTCACCCCCCCATGGAGGAAACTCGCTTGGTGCTGGTTTTGTGGTCACAAGAAAAGGAAAACCCGGACAAGAGACAAGTTCTAAACTGTAGAAGATCTTCTGCAGCCCTCATAGCTTTGGTTTGGTTGGACAGGAATAGGGACCTGCAAGAGGCTCGGTGCACCAGGCCAGAGGGTTTACTTTACACCCCACTTCTGCCTGCCACCGAGCTAATTATGACCTTTCCTAATACATCTTGTATCCCCAAAGAGCACCCTGTTTTACTTCAGCATCAGCCTTTGCTCAGCTACTACGCTGTTTAATTTCCCTCTGCCTTAGGCTTTTCTTGTGCTCCATTTTCTTCAGCTCATTATGAGACTCGGCGCCTCTGCGTGATTTTCCTGCACGGCAATCAAGGGACTTTTACCAAGTGCAAGGATGGTGAAGCATCTCTAATCCAGCAGTTAACCAGCATAAAAATCCAGTTTTGTGATTTCCAGCATCTGGAATGTGGTTTTGAAGGGAATGTTCCCCTCTTGTGCCCTTACACTAGGAAGGGTGAGGCTGCAGGTTAAGTCAGTACTGCCAAGGACACAGCTACAAGGGAGTGGAGTTTTGGGCAGGCTGGCACTGCAAAAAATCATCTACCTATAAGTGACAGTTTAATCCCAAGTTTAATTAATTAATTAATCTACCTATAAGTGACAGTTTAATTCCTTTTCCTGGCCTATTTTGCTTTATCTCAGCTGTGTGCAGCCCAGCAGCATTTCAGCCTGGTTCAGGGCTGTGCAGCCCACATGAACCTGCATAAAAAGCACAAACCCCAGCACACAGTGTCGCTGTGAGCACGTGGGACACATCACACTGTCACGAACCAGCTTGGATTTCACGGAGCTTCTCCTTGCTGGCAGCCTGGGGGTCACACAAGGGGGCCTGTGGGGCACTGTTGGCACCATGACATGCTGGGGGAAGGAGGTCAGTTCAGCAGATTGCCTTTGATTTTTTATTAGACTCAAAGCTTGCCCCGAGGGGATGTTCTCAGGAAGGAAAGAAAAATGTGCCTGGAAGAAATATCAGTCACAGGCTGGCAGGGCAGGGCAGGGCTGGAGTGAGCACAAACATCAGTGACTCTGTGAGCAAGGAAGTGGCTCTGTTTGGAGCAATCAGGGTGAACTGACCACAGAATCGTGTCACAGAATGGGTTGAGTTGGAAGGGACCTTAAAGATCATCCTGTTCCAGCTCCCTGTCATGGCCAGGGACGCCTTTCACTACACCAGGTCACTCCTTGAACACTTCCAGGGGTGGGGCAGCCACAGCTTCTCTGGGCAACCTGTTCCAGGGCCTCCCCACCCTCACAGGGAAGAATTTCCTCCTAATATCCAATCTGAACCCACTCTGAGGTCTGTCCGACCCTTGGAGCCCCTAGATCCCAGCTCCAGGCTTCATGAAAACAGGTTTGAAGGGTTTTTTTTTGATGTTGAGGGAGGCATGGGCCCTACCAGCACCACAGTCCAGCATTCCAGCATTCAGGAGATGGAGCAGGGCCTTGCCAAGGTGGTCCCAGGGAACAGTTAGTGGGGGGATTTGGATAAATAAGGAACAGGAATCCCTCGGCAGTGCCACAGCAGGAACAATTCATGTGAGGGGTCACACTGTTATTAAACACCAGGACACGAGGTCAGTGCTGAATCCACAGACAGCTGAGTGTTACTTTCCAGGGATGGAGGGTTTGCTGATCCCAGAGCTCCCAGCTCAGCCAGTGGCTCATACGTCACCACAGCACAGCAGACTGAATAATTATCAATGAATAATTGCGTGTTTTCACAGCATCCACGGAGGGGTTGGAGCTTTTCAGGAGCAAAAATCACTCCATTTTGGCAAAGTCCTTAATTCTGTGGCCGGTGTTGAGCTCTGTTCTGCTCTGTTATGTTTTTTTGTGACAACACAGTTTTCAAACGTGTCTGGGGGAATCAGATCCAGGCAGAACACTTGGAAAAGTTTTTGTTGCTGCTGGCACACCGATATGAGGTGTCATAACCCATCAGCATAAGTGCTCCCTCTCCACCCCAGGAAGTGTGATGGTTACTCACTTAAAAATCAAAGTAAATATTTATTGTAATTAACCTTTTCCTAGAACTAATACAAACACACACACACACACACACTTCCAGCCTTTGTCTTTCTGGGTTTAGTTGCCATTCCCACACAGAATTATTGGGACATCTGGAGATCATCCAGCCCAACCCTTCTTCCCAGGCAGGGTCACCTGGAGCAGGTGACACAGGAATGTGCCCAGGTGGATTTGGAATGTCTCCAGGGAGGGAAAGTCCACACCCTCCCTGGGCAGCTGTTCCAGGGCTCTGCCGCCCTCCTGCTCTTCCTCATGTTGAGGTGAAACTTCTTGTTGTGTTTTAGTTTATGGCCATTGCTCCTTGTCCTGTCGCTGGCACCATCCTCTGCCTTTGAGATATCTGTATGCATTAATAAGGTTTCCTCTCAGTATTCTCTTCTCCAGACTTTTCTCCCAGCTCCTGTGGTCTCTCCTTGTCAAAGAGATGCTCCAGCCCCCAAATCATCTTTGCGGCCCCCACTGGACCTTCTCCAGTAGCTCCTCTGGTACCGAGGAGCCCAGAACTGGACCCAGCTCCCCAGACGGACACAACTGTGAGGAAAGGCTGAGAGAACTGGGATTGTTCAGCCTGGAGAGCAGCTTTGGAGTGACCTGATTGTGGCCTTCCAGTGCCTGAGGGGAACTTTTACAGCAAGGATGGGGCAAGACAAGAGCATGCAGTGACAGGACGAGGGGGATGGGTTCAAACTGAAGGGGAGGAGGTTTAGATGGGATTTTGGGAAGGAATTCCTGGCTGTGAGGGTGGAGAGGCCCTGGCACAGGTTGCCCAGAGAAGCTGTGGCTGCCCCATCCCTGGGAGTGTCCAAGGCCAGGTTGGAGCAACCTGGTGTAGTGGAAGGTGTCCCTGGTTATGTGAGGGGTTTGGAACTGGATGATCTTTAAGGTCCCCTCCAACCCGATCCATTCCATGACTCCACGATCGTCCCGGCTCCCCCCGCTCCCCTCTTCACATGGTCCCGTCCTCTTCCCCCCCCCCCCGCCCGCATGGGACGCTCCGGCCCCGCCCCCTCCGCGCGCGCGCTGTGCACGCGGCGCCGGCCGGGTCTCGGCGGCACGTACCGCACGCACCCCAGCCCGCCTCTGGCGCCAGGCGCCGACAGCCAATCGGAGCGCGGCGCGGGGCCGGACCGGCCAATGGGAGCGGCCGGGGGGCGGGCCCTGCGCGCGAGGGCGGCTATAGGCGGGCGGGCGCGCGGCCGCTCGCCCTCAGTCAGAGCCGGGGCGGCGAGAGCGGCGGAGCTGCGGAGAGGGTTGGTCGGAACTGCGGTGAGTGCGCCGGCACCGCCCGGCCTTGGAGCCCCGCGGCCACCGGGGACGCAATTCACGGTCCCCGCGCGGCAGCGGCGGAGTCCCGGCCGCCCCCGTGGGATGTGGCCGTGCCGCCGGGCCGTACCGGCGCTCGGTGGTCCCTGAGGGGTGCGGGCCGCTGTGGGCGGTTCGCGCAGCGAACCGGTGGAGGTTGCGGGGGTCTGGGCGGCCTGAACCCCGGCAAGGTGTGGGACTGGGTGGTGAAATCAGTGGGATATGAGGGTCAAGGCGCGGGCAAAACCAGGAGAATATGATGGGTCGTATGAGTCAAGGCGGGGACACTATCGGGAAGATACGGTGGCTCAAGGCTCGGCCAAAGTTTGGGGGATATGATGGGTCGAGGCATCCTCAAAGGCAGAGTTTAACCTTTCTCTCTTAATCATTAACAAATTCTCTCGGATTGCCTGTAGTGATTCGGACTTTTCCCCTCTCTAGTGGATGTCCTTCAGCTGCCCATCTCAAATATTTAACGTTTGCTGTCGGCGCTCCAATCCGTGCCTGAGGTCTCTTAGCGCGTGGTTAAGCGCTGGTTATCCCAAGGCAGCGGCACCTGGATGTGCATCCCTGGATGTTGAGGTGTGGAGAAAGAATTAATTAAAGAATTGCGTGTTAACCCTCTTGGCCTCGTGCAGGGACTGCCGGAGAGGATCCTGGGCTTCCTCCTGTTCCGTTACTCGCCTGCTGAGTCACAGGGTAGGGCTGTGACTGTCTCAGCCCGGCAGGAAGTGCTGAAGTTTGTCATCCAAACCCACGGGCTGAGGCAATGCAGGTTTTCAGGCCTCCATCTTATTAAACACCGAGAGAGAAAGTGGTTCAACATGTCTGTGATTTACTCCCTGCCGGGCGTTGTTTGGAACCCGTTGTATCATGTTGCAGAGATAGAGGTGCATTTAAACCCCGCGGAATGCAGAGCAGTAGGGTTGGGAAGGTGCACATTTGCCCAGTTTTCAGGAGTGCTTTAGCAGTGGATTTGCTGTGTTGAAGCTGATAGAGGGAGTTCAAAGGTCTGATGGGCAGTCAGCTTTTTATTCAGAGTGGTAATGGTATGAGAGTTGTGGTCATGCAGGACGTTTAAATGTCAAGCAAAGCTGGTAAGTGGCATTTCTGTAACAAGACACTAGGGTAGTTCTTCCTAAGGCTAAACTTTAGTGTTGCTTTTTAAATCTCCATTCAGATGCTTGCAGTGCTCAGCTGTAACCCTGCCTTGACTTTACAGACACGTGGCTGCAAAACAGCTCACAAGGACAGGCTTTGATGATAAAGTTGTCTGTAAATAAAATCTTTAGAAATAATTTTCGGTTGGAACAGTCCCCTTTGGTGTGAGAGAACTGCATTTCCTGTGCAGAGCACGGAATCAGATGGGCAATAAGGTGATTTCTTGGACTTCAGGTGATAGTGGAGTGAGTACTCAGAGCTGGGAGCAGGTTGTGACTTAGCCTGGAGTAGGTGCTGACACTTGTGTTCCTGGGAAGGCAGGAAAGCTGGTGTGTGTGTGGCTTCTCCCCTGCAGGGAGACAGTGACCTTGTCAGCAGATTATGCTGCAGAAAAAGGTTTAAGGCAATGTGTGTGTTAAATACCACTGTGGTATTTGTGTGTTGGGCTGATTCCATGGCTCAGGACAAAGGTCTGGAGCAGCCAGTGCTGCTGGTGACCTCTCCTGCCTTCAGTCAGCATGTCCACAGTTAAACCTGTGCTCAGGCTGACCCTCGTGTTCTAGATGAGTTGGTTGAATTGATTGAGGCAGGATTGATAATGCTGAGCTTGTGGGGAGCTAAACAGCTTCAGTTTTACCCTATAGCTCAGTGGGAAAACTGTTCCTCCAGCAGGGGAGTGAGGGGGGTTGCAAAATGAGCAAGAAAAAAACTGAAGGATTTCTGGAGTGGTGCTCTGAAATGGCTCTTTGTGCAGGAAAGGGAGGGACTTCTGGAGAGGTCGTTTGTCAAGGATGCTCGGTAATGTCAGACCTGGCAGACATTCCCAGTGGAAGCTCTTGGAGTGTGTATTCCTGAAGTGCCTCCTTTGTGGAGGTCAACAAACAGTTCTTGGATTGTGCTAAGACTTCCTGTGAGCTGGCTGTGCTTTCAAAGAATAAGGCACCTAAAGCTTTGTGGCAAAGCCACAGTTTTGAAAATGAAAGTGCCAGCCTAATAAACTCTCAGAGCCCTTTTTGGATGAATGGGGAATCTTGCTGTTAAACATTGCTCAGTGCACCTGCAGAGAGATAAGTGTTAGTGTGGGAGGGACTGATAACTGGAGGGTTGCAGGGATTTATTTCTAGCTTGTGTATTATTTGGTGGTTGAAGCTCAGTGAAGGTCAGCTCCAAGTAAGTTGTGTTGCTTCCTAGATTAGTCATATCATCTGTCAGTGTGTGGGTCTGACTCTAGACAGGCACTTGAAAATGTTAGAGGTTATACAACATGCAGGGGCAGGACAGCTGGAAGGGACACTTGAAAGCCAAGGGGACAAAGCAAATGGCTGCCTGTGCTTTTAACTTTGGGGGAGGAATTTGCTGTGGAGGAAGAACTGAGTGTGTGAAGTTACTCAGAACAGACTCAGAACAAGCAGCAGCATTGCTAAGGTCGTGTTTTCTTAACTTTGCAGTAACTGTGGATTCGTGACCATTTCTGTAAACAGAGTTGCCACCCACCCTGGCTTGCCAAAAGGCCAGATTCCAGATAGTTCTGCTTCTGAGGCTGAGCTTTATTCTCTGCAGATGGGCTGGGTTTGGTGCCAGTCAGTGGCTTACAGGCATGTGTATGACTCGGTTTTTAAAATCTAGCCAAGCTTACATAAGAGTTTTCTTATGAGGGTAAAAGTGAGAAGGGGGAAAAGGAAGTATTCAGAAGACTGTGGTGATTTTTCTTCCTTTAAAGAGGAAAAGTTTAAAGGAGAAGCTATTGCTGTAAATACTCAACATGGTGTAACTGTTAATGCAGGCTCTTAATTGGAGCTGTGACTGCTTCTATTTCGACAGGGGCTCTGGCTCCGAGCTGCTGCTGTGCATACTAAAGAGCTGTTGCACTTCAGACTCTTATCAAAAAGAACTCTTAACTGGTAGCAGAGATTTCCTGTATTAGGGTTGCTTGGCTGCTCTCACATGGTGAGAGATCTCACTGAAAACAAGGCTTCTGGGTTTAGAAGATGTTCTTCCCATCTAAGTTGAGACTTTTCCCAACATTTGCCTCTTAATTCCCACCAAGTATAAAAAGTTTTCCTTTATAGTGTGATGTTTTTGAACTGGTCTCATGCCTGCAGGTATTAGTACAGGATATAAAATCCAAGCTGATGCTTGCAGCAGTTGCTGCCTTCTGAGAGTGGTGCAAGGCCTGTGGGGTCCCTGGGCAGGGGGTCTGAGGGGGTTTCTGTGTCCCTGGAACCCCTGGGCTGTGTGGGAGAGGGACTGGGGCAGGGCTGGTGAGAGTTGGGTGGTGCTGGTTGTGCCTGTGGCCAGTTGAAGCTGCTGAAAGCCACACACAGCCAGCTCTGGGGAGCCCCAGGAGCCGGGGAGTGGCACAGGCAGGGTGTGGTGGGAAGGGTGTGGGATGGGGCTCTGCCTGCTCTGCTCACCTGCAGCTTAGGCTGCAACATGATGGTCACCCCAACTCGTGGTGACTGTGCAGAGCCTGCCCAGAGGTTTGGGGACGCCTGGGAATTAGAAAGATGCCATATTTCAAAGGAATTACCACTTTATAACTATGAGGACACTGTGACCTGCCACCAGAAAGGCATGTCTGGTATTGTTAATCAGAGATTCCTCCCTTCCTTGCCGAAGCTCCCATTTTCCATTCAGACAATTTCTCTAGAGAAGTTTGCTGCCCACCAGGAGCTTGTGTTCACCTCATCTGCTCCTACTGGTTTGTGCAGGGTCTCATGATACTGCAGTGAGGTCACTTAGAAGCATCAAAAGAGACTCTCCCTTGGATAGAGGGAAGAGGTTTTTTTTGATGATAAAGGTGATGACACTGGCACAGGTTGCCCAGAGAAGCTGTGGCTGCCCCATCCCTGGAAGTGTCCAAGGCCAGGTTGGATGTGGCTTGGAGCAACCTGGTCTGGTGAAAGGTGTCCCTGCCCATGGAAGGAGTGGAACCAGATGATGATCAGAAGGAAACTTCTAACCCATTCCATGAGTAATGGTAAAATCTTCTTTTCAGATATTAAAGATGTCCATCACCAAGATCCACGCCCGTGAAATCTTTGACTCCCGTGGGAATCCCACTGTTGAGGTTGACCTCTACACCAACAAAGGTGAGTCCTCAGCTCTAGGGGTTTATTCCTTTATCTGACAGAACAAATGATCCCATTCTAGCCTTGGAATTGTGCTTACTTTTTCCTCCATGAATAGAACTTGTTGAGACTGGCAGGAAACACCTCTGCCTCATTCTCCTGGGATGAGTTTGCTGAGCTCAAGTTCCTGGCCTGGACAGTGCAGGGTTTTTTGAAGTGTGCTGCTTCTTGCAGTCTCAATTGTGTCACTGCAGTTCCAAACCTGCCTTCCTTCCATGGCCCAAGCATAAACTGGGGTAGCACTTGCAGACTCAGGGCTTTTGTTCCTGTCCTTGAGCAGCTGCTGATGGTCCTGGTGGTCAGTGCTCCCCAAACTCCATCTGACTGCACTTTGTCTGGCAGTCACTGCTGTATGAAAGTCTTATTCTGCAGAGTTGAATTTTGGGTAATGGTTTCTTCTCTGTGCAAGAACTCAGGCATGACTAAAGAACTTGTCTAATTGGGCCTTCACATATAACATCTTATATTTTTAATTATTGTAGGACTTTGCCTTGGTTTGTGAGTTGTTCATCCCACATCTGATAGGATGTGACAAAGGCATTGTGCAGACTCTACCAACGTGCTTTGGTGGAATGAGCAAACACAATGGCTGTAATACACTGACTAAAGAGCTGATCTTTCTGCCTCAAAGGATTAATGCAGTCACTTAATGAGACTGCCCCCACTAAGCTCTTTGATTTAGTGGGATAAGGGAAAGACTGGAGGCTGAAGCTGGCATCTTGAACCACTCCAGTGTGCAGATTTGCTCCAAGTTCAGCATCTTTGGCTGCAGGAATGGGCTGTCTGGGTGGCTCTGCTGTTGTCAGAAGAGCTCAGAACTCACATTAACAAAATAGACCTCCTAATTGTCCCTTTTATGCCATATCTTAGAGTTTAAGAGCTTGCCTGCCAGACTGAGCTCAAAAGTAGATCCAGTGAATAAAGCTGCCTTTTTGGAAAGGGAATGGATGGTTTTGTAACTTAAACACTTGAAATGCACAGTGGAAGAGAATGTTGTGTGAGGGAAACACTGATAAACTGGTGATGCTGTAAAGGAGCAGACAACCCTCTTAGGATCACTGTACACATGAGCAGAGATGTGGTTTAGAAACTTCCTCTCCCATCTCCAGGGTTGGAAGTCTGGGCAGGTCGGGATGGTTTATGGGTGTCGGATGTTTTGTGGGTCTGAATGTGCCAAGACATTTGATTTTTGTGCTGTGCACAGGTCTGTTCAGAGCTGCTGTTCCCAGTGGTGCCTCAACCGGAATCTATGAAGCTCTGGAGCTTCGTGACAATGACAAGACACGTTACCTGGGCAAAGGTAAATTGGAGTTTGTGTCCCCAGAGAGCCCTGTTACAGTGACTGTTCCCTGCACGTGCTGCAGCAGAGGCCAGCAGGGCTCCTGTGCTGCTGCCTGTGTTCTGAGACGGACAGGGAGGTGACAGCTCTGGGCTGGGGCACAGGGAAAGCAGAGGCTGCTGTGCTGGTTCTCTGGGGATGATGTGGAGGGTGACTGTGCCCCCAGCAGTGCAGCTGCCTCGTGCTGGAGGTCACTGTACCTGCACAGGTGTCTCTGTGCAGGGTGCCCAAATGTACTCTGTTATGCTGCTCCCCTTGCCCTGTGTTTGTGTCAGAGCACAGAGTGCATTGGCAGGGTGTCGTGAGAGCATCTGCACTGCCTGCTCCCAAAGGCTTGGCCACACTGCAGCCAGTCACAAGGTCTTTCCATAGGCCAAATTCTCCAAGAACCCTTAAATGTCAGCTCTGTCACTGTAGACTCCTTAGATCCCTGCCTGTTAAATCCTGAACGTGGGGTTTTATGCCAGCTGCTGTCCACAGCTAATGTGCAGCTCTGCACTGGTAATCCTGGAGGATACTTCTATTTCAGGGTGCACAACAGCTAAAGCCACTCTGAATTTTGTCTGTCATTACAGGTAGCCAGCATACTTAGGTCTGTGTTAGTGGTGTAATATTTTACTTGTCTGGGGACTGATTGTGTGTTCTGAAAGGAAATTAAACACAGCAGTCACCAGGCTGGCTGGGGAACAAGTATGGGTGAGAATGAATAGCTGCAAACAAGATGTCATTACCTAATACACATCCTAATTGTAGTTCTTATGACCATTCTGAGAGCTTGGACAGTCAGGGCTCCTTTCTAACTTGCTGCTCTAAAAGCACTAGTGATGCCTTCCAAGTATAAGCAATCATCCTGACTTTTGGCTGGGAGAGAGAATTATTTTCAGACACTCTTGTCAGTCAGGTGAAAGGAAGCTGAAATATTTTTTGCCTATTAAGAAAGGGCAATTAGAGTGGATAACTACTGAATTAACTTGGAGAGCCTTGCCTTAGAAGATTCATGGTTGTTAATACTTTTAACACAGAATAAACTCCTGGATGACTGAATATCCCAAAAAGCTGAAGAGCTTATGCTGTTTACCCAGGGCACTTTTTCTTGAGAAGAGCAAATGTGTACTTACCTCACTGTGCTAAATGTGTGTGTGCTTAGACCTGTTAAGTCTGATCCTACAGGCAATTCTTAATGGCCTGTAACCAGACAGTGGTTAACAGGCTGTGGCAGCTGAAGGGCTTTGTCAGCTGGGAAATAAGAGTTGTGAAAAAATAATCACCAAATGGGATGAGTTGCAGATAACTGGTGGGCCTTTTGTAATACAAATCTGCAGACTTAGACTGTTTGGAAAAGCAATTGATGTGGTTTAGGGTGCAGTTAATTAGCATTCTGTTCTGAATGCGGGGTTTTTGGAAATCTTGAAACACTGCACAGTAAAACATGTGCTAAGGTGATGCTTTAGCAATGTTACAAAATGATCCAGATGGTGAAATGCCTGAGCTGCTGCATAGCTAACTTCTGGAGAAACCTTTTTCTTCCCCCTTTTCCATAGATTCTGTGAGTGGCCCATCCTAAAACCTCTAAGTGTTGTCGTTCAGCCCCTTGAGGGTTGGGGCCAAAGTGCTGTCGGCAGAACTGTGGAGACCTGGGTGGAAAGCCCAACTACAGCCTTGCACAGTTCCCTTTGCTCTTTGACCCTTTTGTTTGTAGTGCACTGCTCAGTGTCAGACTCTTGCTGGCTGGTAGGTCTGTCTGTCTGTGTGTCCTTCCTCTGACCTGCCTGTGGGGTTGGCTCTGAGTCTTCCTCTCCCCCTTGATTGTGTTGTCCTGTTTCGCTTCTGTCAGGTGTCTCCAGAGCTGTTAAGTATGTTAACGAGTTCCTGGGGACAGCCCTGTGCACACAGGTAATGGATGTGCTTCCAGTGCAGCCCTGTCACCTGGCTGAGCTCCAGCAGTGCATGGCCTTGCAGACTAACCCTGCCCAGGTCCTTCCTGCAGCTCCCACCCACTCAGGGTCACCTCTCTGCTCAGATGTGGCTGTGAGCTCAGGGATGTGGACTGGGGCTGGAGTAGCATGAGGTGATATTCCTGAGACGTTACTGTTCCTGAGATCCCTACTAACACCTGCATAACCTGTGTGGTTGACCAGTGTCTGATCTGCTTGTTCCTTCCAGGTGTCTCAAAAGCTGTTGAGCACGTCAATAAAACGATTGCACCTGCACTGGTTAGCAAGGTAGGAGCAATCTGCCTTTCCTTAACCTCACCTACAGCCAGGCAGTGTGGCCAGACCCCCCTCAGGGTGGTTGCAGGAACTGTGTGACATGGGGGGTGTCAGTGGGTTTGGGGTGCATGTGAACAAACTGACTACAGCAATTGTTTTACTTAATTAACTTAATGAATGCATATCTAATACATAATCAAACCATCTCTGGCAGCCTGGGGGTGCAGTGTGTAGGAACACAAGCATCTGGGAGCTGCAGTGGTATGCTTTACACTTAAGAGTAGCTGAATGATGAGGAAAGGCTGGGTTTCATCCAGGCTGGGTAATTTGGAAGGGAATCTGATGGATCTAGAAGAGTCTGCTTGTGTGATTCCTGTGTGCTTTGTGGGCTCTAAGCCCCACCTACAAAGGATGGTGCAAAACGAGGTAATGTGTGAAGTGATTGCACATCCAGCCTGCCTGTCAGCCTTGGTCTGCTGCAAGTGCCAGAGGTTCTGCCATGTTGGGCTGTTCAACTGTTGGCAGTTGAACTTGAGCAAGTTTTGGTGCCTGGCAGGGATTTAGATTTAGTAGGGGGTAGGTGAGAGTTTGTGAACCTGTGTTTGGTGTCAAACAGTGTTTTTTGCTTGCTTCTCTCTGCAGAATGTCAACGTTGTGGAGCAAGAAAAGATTGACAAACTGATGCTGGAAATGGATGGGACTGAGAATAAATGTAAGTGGGCTTTGTGTTACCCCAAGGGGTGGAAAGGTGAGGAAGGGTTTATAGAATTCTAACTTGATCAGAAGTGGGTAGTGTGTGGCATGTGCTGTGCACTGCCGTCATTAAAACCGTGGGGCTGGCATTGCTGAGTGTCTTTATAAAGACATTTCCATAAACAATTCCTTCTCTTTCAGCCAAATTTGGTGCCAATGCCATCTTGGGTGTATCTCTGGCTGTGTGCAAAGCTGGTGCTGCTGAGAAGGGTGTCCCCTTGTACCGTCACATTGCTGACCTTGCTGGAAACCCAGAAGTCATTCTTCCAGTTCCTGTAGGTACCTTGGTGGGGTTGAAGCCTTGATCTGAGCAGGTGCCTCACGGTGCCTCGTGGCCTTGCATCAAGTTTTCTACAGAATAAAGTTACCCTGAAACACTCTTAACTTGGCTTTTTTTGGCTGCTCCAAGGCTTTCAACGTGATCAACGGTGGTTCCCACGCTGGCAATAAGTTGGCCATGCAGGAGTTCATGATCCTCCCCGTGGGTGCCGAGAGCTTCAAGGAGGCCATGCGCATCGGGGCAGAGGTCTACCACAACCTCAAGAATGTCATCAAGGAGAAGTATGGCAAGGATGCCACCAACGTGGGGGATGAGGGTGGCTTTGCCCCCAACATCCTGGAAAACAAAGAAGGTAAGAATGAGCTAAGTGCAGCAGGAGCTGGAACTGATAGCTGGAGGATTAAGACCATGCCTGCCCCAATAGCAGTGAAAAGCAAAATCAGCAGGTACTGCTCTTTCTTGGCTCTGCTTCTTACCCTGACAAACATCCCAAGTTGCTCTACTGATGTGGTCAGGTGTTCCCTTGGTCATCAGTTTATGCAGCTTGACAGGGTGCCTCTAACTTCAGTGCCTCATTAGTTCCATTCCTGTAGCAGCTTAAAGGAATGGAATCTTGTGCCCTTCCAGTTGAAAAGTAATGTGGAAACATCTGTGCACTGCAGGTCTCCCAGAACCAGTAGTCAAAGATCACTGGAGTTGTTTTTCTGCTGACAGGGGAGGAAAACAGTTTATACTCTGCCTGGTCATGTGTGGGAGTGCACAAAGGCTTGCCTGGGAAGTTGAGGCAGTTGCTGCTTTCATGGCCAAACAGTTCTGTTCAGGAACCTGTGGGAGAGGCAGTTTGTCTGTGGGAAGTGAAATACCTGTTCCTACAAAAACTGTGCCAGAGGAGCTGTTTTTCTGCCTCTCACAGAAGAAATGGAGCTGTTAGTAAGGCAGTAGAATACTAGAACTCTTAGATTGCTTGTTACTTTATACCTGTTAGTTATGTTATTGTTCAGGGTGACTTCTGAACTGCACTGCCTTTTCTGACACTGAAGATACTGAGGCAGCACGAGGAATGGGGCCATTTCTGAGTCCCAGTGTCACATGCAGCTTTGCTGGGTCTGTACCCTCACAGACATCAGTGAGGATGACCTGACATGACCATTACATTCCAAGCAATTTCTGTTGCTGGCAGCAGCTGCTTTTGCAGTCTGTGCTACATTAGCATCTTACAAAACCCAACCAAGCCCACAAAAAACCCAAACCAACTAGAAATTGAAAACACTTGAACTAAGCTTCCTACTGCAGATATCCTGGCTGATCCCAGCTGCTTTGCTCAGTGAGGGGTGATGGGAGAGAGTTTTACTGGTTGGATCATACCGAGTTCCCTTGCTTGGACTCTGCCAAACAGTAGCACACTGGGCAGTATCCAGAGACTTCTCCTGAGTGGTTCTGTCCCCTCTTCTGCAGATAAATGTGCAAGTGGAGAACAGGTGGATGCCAAGAGGGGTGCCCTGTGCAGAGACAGGCTGTGTCCCCTTGCCTGCCAGGGTTTGCACGCTCACCACTTCCATGGGCAGCACCTGATGTGGAGCTAAAAGGGATTAGAGTGCAGCCAGTGCTTCCTGCCCACACACATAAAGCTGAAGGAGGATGTGGTATCACCTAGCATTAAGCTTTCTGGGCTGACATGTAGTCCTGCCTGAAGAGATTAGGAATCCCATAATGGTGTCTCAGGAGTATTACAAGCTAAAAGCAGTATTAGAGTAATATCTTGTTCCAGTCAGTTCAGAAGTGGGAGAGTTTAAGAACCTTTTCTGTGCAGCCTTTGGGCTTTCCAGAGTGGGTAATGGAGATTCTTTGCCAAGTGAAGATGCTGCTGGTGGGAAATGAGCAGCTTTTGGGTTAAGATGTTTGGCAGGAGCTCAGAGATCCCTCCCTGTGTTCCAGCCCTGGAGCTACTGAAGACGGCGATCGCCAAGGCCGGATACACCGACAAGGTGGTCATTGGCATGGATGTGGCTGCCTCAGAGTTCTACAGGGATGGGAAGTATGACCTGGACTTCAAATCCCCTGATGACCCCAGCAGATACATCACTCCTGACCAGCTGGCTGACCTGTACAAGGGTTTTGTCAAGGGCTACCCCGGTAAGTTCTTCAGTAACAAGAAGCACCGGTGGTGGTGGGTAGGGGTTAATTGCTGAAGGAAAGAGCTGGTGTGCAGCCTCTCTTACAGGAGAGATCAAGTGCTCCTCCCTTGATTAGCCCCTTAGGGGCCTTAGGATTGTTCTTCAGAGTGGGTAGTGCTTGGCTGCAGCACTCTGGTACCACTGCATTCAAACAATTCAGGCTGGTGTTGTCTAAAAGCTGCTCCTATCCCTCTGCAGTGGTGTCCATTGAAGACCCGTTCGACCAGGACGACTGGGCTGCCTGGAAGAAGTTCACTGGCAGTGCTGGCATCCAGGTTGTTGGTGATGATCTGACTGTGACCAATCCAAAGCGCATTGCCAAGGCTGTGGAGGAGAAAGCCTGCAACTGCCTCCTGCTCAAGGTCAACCAGATCGGCTCCGTGACCGAGTCCCTGCAAGCGTAAGTTCTCCCCCCTTGGCCAGGCCAGGAATGGGGTTGGTTTTAACTGAGGGAGGTGAACACAAAGACCAGACCCAGGGGAACAGAAATCTGTTGGTGGGGCATCTGTGAAGGGAGAACAATTATTAACTGGGAGAGGATATTGGCAAGTAAACTTGTACCTTCGTGCTCTTGACGTCACAGGGGTGCATTGAACGACCCCACAGGGTCTGAGCATGTGTGAAGGCAGCTCTTGGTCACTGCCTTGTCCCGTGATCCTGACCTGCACCACAGGGCAGTCCTCTCTTGCTGCCAGCTGGCACTGCCACCAGAGCAAAGGCTGCTGGGCACATGGGCACGGTGTGAACCTCTGTCTTTATCTCCTGCAGCTGCAAGCTCGCCCAGTCCAATGGCTGGGGTGTGATGGTGAGTCACCGCTCTGGAGAGACAGAAGATACCTTCATTGCTGACCTGGTAGTGGGTCTCTGCACTGGTCAGGTTGGTATCTGTACCTGCTGCAGTTTGGCTTTTGTGCTTGATGAGATAATTTGGTGGGGGAGCCAAGGCCGTGCTGCACTGCAGCTGGAGGCTGCTCTGCCTTCAGGTGTGCAGATTTGCTGTGCCTGTACACGGGGAGCTGATTTGACTCACAGGAGCGTGACAGGAAACTTGTTATCTTGTGCAAACTCACCTTTAACCACCAATGTAAAAAACCTTCGTCAGCTCCAGTGGGTGTGCTGGGATTTCCTGATCCTGAGGCTGATGGCAAATGAACAATCTTTATTGCTCCCAAAACCTCTTGTGTTTGAGTGTTCAGATATTGAGCCTGATGCTCAAATAAGGCTTATCACTAAATTATTATTAGATGATTGTGCTTATTTCTCTGAATGGTTTGGTGTTGGCATCTCTGGCCTGGTTTCTGCTCTAGTTCTTCACTAACTCCCTGATTTCCCTTTCAGATCAAAACTGGTGCCCCTTGCCGATCCGAGCGTTTAGCCAAGTACAACCAGCTGCTGAGGTGAGCCTTGGGAAGGGGAACAGGGCTGAGCCTGGCATAGAATGACTGCCTGGGGGGCACAGCTTGGTCTTCTGCCTCTCAGAAACACTCTGCAGCTGAAGGACATGACAGTGAGCCTGGCAGAGGTGCTTTTGGGCTGGTGCTTTGCAGGGGTGGTGGAGGCTGAGCTGGATGGGTGAGGTCCTTAACAGACACACTGAGGGGAATGTCACACAAAGCATCCTGTGATCCTGGATGGGAGACACTGTCCTTCTCTCTGCATGAGGCAGAGCCTTTGAGCTGTTTGGGTTGAGTTCTGCCAGATGGGTGGCAGTGACCCCATGGGGCAGTTCTGTCACTGGTGGGAACTGGTTTATCACTGGTGGTGCCTTCAGTACCAGGTAGGTGGGGGGTTTCAGAGCGAGGGCAGTGGCTGTGCTGATGCAGGAGCTCTGTGCTGTCTGCTGACCCCCAGTGCTCTCTTCCCTCCCCCCAGAATTGAGGAGGAGCTTGGCAGCAAGGCCCGCTTTGCTGGGAGGAACTTCAGGAACCCTCGTGTCAACTAAGTGTGGATCAGTCGACCCCTGTTCTGGTTTTGAGCACTAGTCATTTACTTAGATCACAATTACCTGTACTAGAAAGTTAAGGGCAGCTGAAGGAAAAGACCAGTCTGCAGGTCCTCTTCCCTCCTAGATGATCCCTTCACCCAGTGTTTTCACCAACTCTGATCTGTTAATTGTAATGCTCTGCTGCTGCTTCTGTAGAACAGTCCTTGAGGGGGTTCTGTGTATTTAACACCCTCAGGGATCCTGACATTGTGATTCTGGGCATCAACACTTTAGTTCCTTTCTCTGCCTGTCATTGTTTGGAGCTGTGTGATTTGCAGTGCAGCAAGAGGTACCTGCAGACAGAGATAGTAGTGTTTTTACATGTGATAAATAAAAGCATCAAACAACCCAACAACGTGTGGTTTTGGCTTATTTGGAGGAGTTGAGGAATGGCTTGGGTTGGAAAGGACCTTGAAGCCCATCCAGTCCCACCCCCTGCCATGGGCAGGAACACCTTCCACCAGACCAGGTTGCTCCAAGCCCCGTCCAACCTGGCCTTGGACACTCCCAGGGCTGGGGCAGCCACAGCTTCTCTGGGCAAC
>JAWWLV010000061.1:6410583-6424203 GCA_035041135.1 Platyrinchus mystaceus | reverse complement strand
CCCCGTCCAACCTGGCCTTGGACACTTCCAGGGATGGGGCAGCCACAGCTTCTCTGGGCAACCTGTGCCAGGCCCTCCCCACCCTCCCATCACATCCTGGCTTAAAGCTGTTCTGGAGAGAGCAAGAGTTGAATGTTCCTGTGCCAGGGGCTGGACTGTTGCTTTGTGACAAAGTGACAATTAGCTGATTGTGTAGGTGCCTGTAGCAGACTGGCCTTCAAGGATCTGTTCAGTCACTGGAAAGGGAGATTAAGAATAGGTGTTTAACCCTGGATCAACAGTGATTCTGCAGGGAAAGAGGAAGAGCTCAGATTTCCCTTGTGTGTCAAAGCTGAGGTGTGTCCTGACAGGAGTTGTGACCTTTGGCAGGGCCTGCTGCACATCTTGACTTGTCAGTCCTGGCAGTGTGGCTGAAACAGCCCAGTGCCAGCCCTGGGGGCTGAGCTGTGGCACAGAGTTGCTCCTGAGCCCCTGGGCTTTGCTGATGGCACTGATAGAAGGTGTAATTCGGGGTTGACCCCAGAGCTGCACTTTGATTTTTCACCCTACTGTTTTTCCCAGGGGAGATGGAAAGGCTTGAGGGCATTTCCAGCTGTGTGAGAGCAGAGTGAACAAAAGGCTGAGGAGCCGATCCTTGTATTTCCAAACCCCTTTGCTCTGTTCAGGCTGTGGCTCTGCTGGTTTGGCTGGGCAGGGCAGGCAGGGGGAGATGGCAAAACATGTGGCCCAACACTGCTCTTGGAGATGAGGAAGAATTCCTTTCTCCTGGGCTTTTCCAAGAGTTTGTTCGGTGTTTCTGTCCCCACAATGGTTTTGTTTCTCTGTGTGGTCACTGCCAGAGCAGCAGCCCCAGAACTGGGGATCAGACTTGTGACCTTAGTCCCCTTCTAGTCAGGAAAAATCAAATTATTACACAACTGGGAGAGGGGTTGTCTAAGCCAGTTCTTGTTTCTTCCCTTCCTTTTTTTTTTTTTTTCCCCTTTTCCATAATGTCAGATTTGTAACAAAAATATTAATTTCCGCTTCACTTAATGACTGTTACTGGTCTTTCAGTTCCAGGAAAGGGTTCCCTGTGGCTGGAATGTTCATTATCCATGAGGAGCACAGCGCTGCCCCCCGGTGGGCGCTACGGGCGTTGCAGTGTAAGCGTCACAAGGCAGTTTTGTGCCTTTGAAATCGCTAAGATGGAAAATGTTAAAGCCAGTGATGCTGCGGGAAACGTGTCATCATCTGCCTTCAACTTAAGGAGTGTTGTCAGTTCTAGTTTGGGGGGGAAAAAAGACCAGCAGATTTTATTTCAGTAGCTGCTGTGAAATGCTGAGGGGCAAGGATGGGGTGTTGTGTCCCTAAACAAACCTGTCCAGGGCATGGCAGAGCAGAGATGGTTGGGAGCTGCTGGGAGGGGTTGGGCCTGTCTGGGACTGGTTTAGCACAAAGGGCTGGGGAAACCTGGCCTGTCTTGATCAGTGGTTTTGAACTAGAAAGACTCATCTGCTGTTGCTGGTTCTAAAATACCTCATCTTGTGTGAAGATTAAGAAGCTGCAGCACTAAGAATGCTGAATGTCCCTCAGGTGGGAAAGGAGGAGCTTCTGGCACCTTCCCTGTGCTTGAAGCCGTGGAGGGAGGGAGGTAATGGCAGTTGTGTGGTGCAGTGCTGTAATTAGTGCAGGGGGAGCTCATCCCTGGGGAATGTGGCCCCAGGGCCTGGGAAGAACCCTGAACTCCTGTCACCTGTGGGTGTGTTTGGATCCAGTGTCCAAATGCACATGGACCAGTTGGCAGTGAGGGGAATTTGGGCCTGGCCACGCTTGGCCGTCCCCAGGTCCTGTGGCCAGTTCAGCAGGTGGAGCCTGAGAGCAACCACAGCCAAAAAACCTCCCCAGGGTGCTGAGTGCAATGAAAACATCCCTTCCTTGGGCAGTTGGCAACTGTGTCTCCTCAGATTTATCTCCTCTGTCAGGCTTCTCCTAGAAAGAGCTTTGCTGTAAATACCAAATTTACCAGCCCCAGCTCAGCACAGGTAAAAGGCTCCTCTCACACTCCTTTGTCCTTTCCCAAGGCCTGGGGCTGGGCTGGTCACACCCCGTGGCAGATTTGAAGCTCAGTGCACTTTTCACACTTGGTTGATCTCTGAATTAGACCTGCTAAATGAATAAACCAGCTAATTACACACAAATCCTATCAAGGGATTTTTCCTCTCTCTAAGAGGGGAGTTTGTAGCGTGTGCTGAAAGCTTTGGGAAGGTTTTTAGCAGAGCTGTGTCTCACCTGGTACTTCAGGAAGTAAAGTCCAAATGCTCAACCCACCTTCCCCAGGGCCTCTGTTTCCACTCGGTGATTTTCTTTTAATGAGCATCAGAAGGCAAAAAAGAGCCGGGAAATCAGGTCATTGGCTGCCAAAGACTGACAAAAGCCTGAAGGGCACTGAGGCTGTGATGAACCGGTGACATGAGCAGGGCCTGGCACCTGGGCTGCCCTATTTGTGTGCAGCTACATCGACCTGGGGGGAAAAGTGAGCTGGAATCCTCCTCTGTTCAGATGAATATTTAGTCCCAGCTCTGACAAAAGACCCTTCCACTTGTGCTGGTTAACAACACTGCCGGTGGAGGCCGGGCATTAATTCATTATCGTTCACACCTCGTCAGGGCAAGGTGGAGAGAACACCTACAGGTCAATTATCAGGTGTGTCCTGCCTTAAAATAACCAGGAAATCACAGGGAAAATGGCAGGGTCAGAACATCGCTAGGGCTGGAAAGCCCAAAGCTGAAGTGAGATGCTATTGAACTGCTCGTTCCTCCCCCCGCCGGTGAATCAATCCCGCGGTGTCAGACGCTGTGCTCACCTGTCCCATCAAACCAGTTATGTAAAGCTTTCAAGTTAAACCTCACAGAGTATTTGGGCCAGATCAGCGAGGTGCTTCCAGCTGCAGAGGATTCAGGCTCTACCTAATGAGGCTGCAGCGTTGAAAGGAGTCCCTCGCAAAGGAAGAAAGGAGAGCAGAGTGGGTAAGTGCCGGAACGCGGGGCTGGGGTTTGTAGATAAGGATTTTAAGCGCGTTAGAGAAAAGTGAATGATTTGCTAACGCTGTGTGTGTTTGGAGTGAGGGGGGATGAGTGAATAGGGAACAAGATTTGATTGCTGAAAATCAAGACCTAAACCTGCAGTGCTGGGAGAGGGGGGAGAGATGTGTCTGCTCCTTAATCAGGGCTCCAATCCCGCCGCACAGCTCCTCACCTTTCCGGGCTGTCCCCACGGAGTTGTACTCGAAAGGTTGTGCTTTATAACAGAGAGCAAATGTAGCACAGCCAGTGGCTTTATTACTGTAATAATTTGCAGGGATGGCACTCCTTGGAGCAGAGGAGGCATCAGCTTAGCAAACACGAGCTGGGAGGCTGCTCTGAGAACAGCAGGCTGGCTTAAAAGCAGGGCTGGAGTGGGAAGCGGGAGAAGGGATGAGTGATGAGCTGAGGGGAGAGGCAGGTGGTGCTTTGGGGAGCTATTCAGGTAACAGGATTTATAATGGAGTGATGCAAAGGACTGGAATGGGAGAGATCTCTCATTACCCTCTGGCTCTGTTTTGAGGTGTGGAGAGGTGGCTGTTCTGCTTTGAAGCCCAACCTACTCTGAGCATTCATTTGCTGATGTTGGTTTCTGGGTCTCCTACAGGCCCTGTTCATTCTGGACAGAAAGGAATGTTGCCATCCCTCTGTAATCTTGAGAAACCAAATGATTCAACGTTTCTTGCTGGACATGGGCCCCTGATATGGAGTGAGCACATCACTCATGACCTTCTCTCTCTGGGGCTGGGACAGTGCAAGGCATGTTTTCCCATCCTTTGGTTTTCCTGGACCATCCCCAGGTCCTGCTCCCTCCTTTTCTCGTACTGTGGGTGTCCCACAGAGCAGGACTGAACCCCCCTGGTCTGTTTGGTGCTGTCAGAGGCCATGGGGTCACCCTCTGGCTCAGGAGAGCTTTGTCCCCTGAGCAGAGACCTGGATTACGTGTGTCCATGACACAGTGATGGCTGGGGGGATGATTGGGATGGCTCAGGGTCCAGTTCCCCCCTGTTCACCTTTCTTCCCTGATTTCTGTGTTGTTCCAAAACGGTCTAAATGATTTTTATCTTTTTTCTTTTTGGTTCAGATTGTTGATTTTTGAAAAGAAACAGAAGTAGAATTGAACAGTGGATTGACTGTTCCTTGCAGGGACTGCTCAGCTCAGCTCTGGGAAATCTTGAGACTTGCCAGGTAGATTTTACTGCCTTTAACATGGCTAAAAGCTGTTTTATCCCCAGTGCTTTCTCCCTGCTGATGGCTTACCCTGGGCACAAAGAAGTCACTGTCCCACTGTGTGCAGGCAGTGAGCCCATCCCAGGGGAGCCTGTGACACACACCAGTGCTGTGGGAAAACCCCACAAGGACCAGGAAGAGCAGAGGAAGGAGGGGCAGCTGCTGCCTTTTCCCTGCTGGAAGGGGGATATGTGGCTTTCCTGCTGCTGTGCAGGCTGCAAGGAGACACGAGGGAGGGAGGTGGATGCCAGGGAGAGGATCTGTGCTGGGCAGGCTGCCAGCCCTGCCTGCCCTGCAGCAGCATCTCAGGCTCTGGCCTCATGCTCCCCTTCACAGCAGGACTGGAAGAGCTGTGCCAGGCACCAGCTCAGTCCCACCACTCCCTCGGAAAGCTTTTATTACCTTTTGCTTTGTATTGCAGGGTGAAATGATTTCCTTGTAGATACGGGCTGTGGGTGGGTGTGGGAATGAAATGCCAGAGCTCTGCTCCTCTGGGCATGTGGGAATGTGGCCTCTCCCCACAGCTCATTCCTGGGGTCACCAGGATGGTGCTTGAGCTGTCCTGGGGAATCCAGGTTGGGTCATTTCCACAGTGAGAGACACCCATTTGTGTTCCCCCCTTTCAGTCCCAAAGAGGGAACAAAGTAGTGTCAGATCTGACACACTCTGTGCTCTGTGGATAGATCCAGCCACAAAAACTGAAAGTTCAGGGTGGAGAGAAGGGTAAGAAGAAGAGGAAATAAAGCCAAACCAGCTGCAGCCCTCAATTCTGCTAGGAAAAGATCAAGGGGGAAAAAACCCACCAAAAAACCAAATAAGAGAACTGAGGCAATGGGGGAAGAAAAAGGGTTGGGTGGAGAACTCTGATGATAAAAATGAGAGATCCAAAATAAACCATAAGGAAGAAAATAATCACAAGGCCCAGCTCACTTCCCTGTGCCACACTTGAAGTGTGTGTTTAAAGCAGAGTGCACAGGCCCAGCTCTGTCTGGAGACACACACACATTTAATCATCCCTGGTGCCAGTTACAGGCTTAAGTTACAGCAGGGAGAAGAAACACAGACTAGTCCTGCAAAATAAAAACCTGGGACAAAGCCCAGGGAAAATGACACCGTGCTGACAGCAGTGTCTGCACAGGAGGCACCGTGACCCCCTCGGAGCATCCCGGGGCTGTCTCCTCTCTCCTCCTGCTCCTCCCGGTCCCAGCCCGGCTCCTCTCGGCTCTTCAGTCCGTCCAGGTTCAGCTCCGGTTCAGCATCTCCCCTTGCTGACGGTGCCTGTCAGCAGCCACCAATTTGACTGGTGGAACAGGGTGTGGGAGGTTCAGCCGGTAACCTGAGAGCGAGGGAGTTCTGAGCTGAGCAGGGAGCGTCGAGTTCCCTCGGAAAATGAGCTGGGAAAGCACCTGGGCTGGTGCAATCCCACAGCGGAATATGTGGGCTCTTTGCAAGGAGCAGGACAGTCCCGAGGCAGCGCCGTCCTCTGCTGTCCAGGGAGGGTTTTTCTGCAGCAGTGGCTCCTTCTCTGCCAGATGCTTCCCTTCAGATCACTTCGGGTGCTTCACTTCAGCCAGACCAAACCCCTGCTGGCAGGGAGGGCTGGGCATCACTTTTCTGCCCCCCTGGAACCGTTCACAAATTTGGCACGTTGCTTTCCGGCTCCAAATACGATTTTCAGGACCCCGTGTGTTTGTTTTAGCGTTCTGAGAGGAAAGCACTTTCGCTAATGGTCGTTTTGAAGGGATGTTTCCTTTGAAAAGCCCTTAAGAAAGCTTTGAAAACAAACTCGAGGAGGAAACCAGACACCTCCTGCCAGACAAAGCGCTTCTTCTCTGAGGTTGCCTCGGTTTTGGGGTGACCCGACTTTTGGGGTGGCAACTCGTGTGGGGACAGGTGAAGTGTTGCTGTGAGCCCTGCCTAGAGAAGGCCCTGCTGAAGGGGCCCAGAGGGACCAGCTGGTGGGAACATTGGTGTAGGTGGGCTTGGGGATTCTTTCACCACAAGCCCGATGCCACTTGTGCCTCGTTTGTCCCGCGGCGGGTACGAGCAAAGCCAAATAAAGGCTGCAAAAAGCAGTGTATGGTAAAGCTCCCGAGCCAGAGCCTTGGAGGGGAGGTGACAAAAAGACCTGCTTGCTAATCAGAGTGGAGCTGCGAGGCTTTTGTGAGGGCAGGTTCCAGGATGTGCTCCCACCCCCACGCTGGTTTATCTTCTGGTTTGTCTCCTCATTGAGGCAGCGCTGCAAACAAAAGCTGGGCACAAAAGCTGCTGCTCTTCCCTTCCGCTGACTGATCCCTTTTACTGCACCGCTTTAAATAAGCCCTAACCTGTGTTCTTTATTCTCCGGAGCACTCAGGTTCTTCTCTAATCTCTTGCAATAAACAGTGATTGAAAGATGCGTATCGTGGCTTTTATGCCGCCTGTAAAGGCGCTGGCGGCGGGAACAGCTGAATTCGGAGCCTGAAAGTCTCCTGGCCCAGCAAAATCCGAGGAGCAGATGTTTCTAGGTCTGAACCTGTCTTAAAGAGGAGAGGTGTGTGGCTTTAGGAAGGCAGACAGATTTCTCTGTTATTTAACAAACGCTGAAATCCTCTTGCCCGGCTGCTCGTGTTCAGAACGAGCCTCTCCAGAGGAGAGAGTGCCCAGGGAGGTGCTGGAGGGTTGGGAGCCTTCCCCAGCCCCGGACACGCTCCCAGACCTTGTCTGTGTTTCATTTCTCTATCGCTCTCGTCTCCCCCTGTCCCATGGGGTGGCTGACACCTCCCAGTCCAAATCCGTCGATTTTGTACAGTGCTTTGAAGATAACAAGTGCTGGGGGGAGTGGGGGGGGGGGAGAAAAGAAAGAGTCGGTGCTTGAAATGGAAATGTTCCCGTTTCTGTCACTCTCTTTTCTCTCCTTTCAGAAAAGCTCATTCAGATGTGCCATCAAAGGTTGCGGTGTTGCAACACCAAGGGAAGAGCAGCTACGAGGGGGAGGTGGGAGCCGCACAACTCCTCCTCCTCCTCCTCCTGGAGGAGCAGGTTCGTAGTGGGAAGGGCCAAAACGGGAATCTGGAATCAATCCTTCTCTTTCCCTCCCCCCACCTTGAACGCTTTGGCCATTTGTAAGAGCTTCAAGTGAAGTCAGTCACTTAGGGCAAGAGGAGAAGCTTGTAAATCCATTTACTGCTTTCTGCACTGAAGGGGAAGCGGTGGATTTATAGTGGGAATGCTGTGAGTGCACAGGTGAGATATTCCACCTTAGCAACAGAGGGTGGCTCAGAAATATCAGAGCAGACCTTTGAACAACCAGAAAGGACGAGGCCTTGGCACCCAGAGCTATCAAACAGCTTTTTGGGCTGATCTTCCCTCCCCTGCCCTGACTCTGGATTTCCATCAGAGATGTCTGTGCCTTCGATCCCGTGTTTGTGGTCTCGTTGTTGTGGTGGCAGCACAAACTGTGTTGTTGTTCCCCCTGAAAGCCTCCCCTGCCCTCGTGGGGACTGACAGGTGAGCCAAGAAATGAGGGCACTTCCCAGGGCGATGGAATTCAGGCTCCCCAGGCTGCAGGTGACTCTGCCCACAGCTCAGGGGGGGCTTTTCAGCAGGAGGGGCTGAATTCCCTCCTAGTTCCTGCCTGCACTTGGGAACCCCTTTCTGTTTTAGCAAGAACCCACCCCTAATTCCAGAGCTCTTCCTGAGCTCTGTACCAGACCCAGCCCATGTTGGAGTGCTGGAGGCAGCCCAGCCCTCCAGCCTGTGTTGTCACATCCAGCTGGATTTTACATCCGCTTCTATTCCGAGCAGTCAATTGATAATCAGTGGATTATGAACAATCTATTGGTATTAACCATAAGAAACAGAGAGATGAGCCAGCTCCTTGCACGTGCCAAGCTTTTGGCTGGCAGCTCCCCGTACAAAATTCCAAGAGTTTAGGTTAGATGGGAAATACCCCCACCTGGAGCTGTGTTAGACCCCTGCTGTGCCTTGTCCGTGAGCATCTGCAGGGTATGACCTTATGGAAAACTGATTTTGTGTTGGGAAGAGGGTTGAGGCACCTCTGGATTTCGTGTGTGTGGCTGTGGAACTGGATCTAAACACTCCTGCGTGGTTCTGTGTGTCAGTCTGCACAGAGGTACCGCTTGGTGTCCAGTGGTTGCTCGGACAGGAGGCTGTGAGGCTTCTCAGTGAAGAGGTACCACAACACACAACAAAACCACACCCCAAATCCCCCAGTGCTTGGATCCCTTTTCCAGGATCCCTCCTCCAGGGACTGCCATCCCTTTGTGCCCTCACAATCCAAAAGCTGTTTGGGGTTGAAAGTTGTTGTGTTTCCTTCACTTGCTGGTTTTATCTGGGGTTGGGGTGTGAATCCCAGACCGAATTCCCGCTGTAACCACCCCTGGGCACAGGCAGGATACAGAGCTGAGCATCGAGGGGTGATGCAATTAATCCCACTCATGAGGAAAGACTCATTAGCCGTTTGCAGCCTCAGCACTGGTGGCTTTCAAGGTGCACAGAGCTCTCGTTAGACACGTCTCATCTTCTGCAGATGGTCATTTTGTCCTCTCCCTGCACGCATTGGAACATGCCCAAGTACACAAAAAATGAGAGGAACGATTGTTAGGGCTGACATTTTTTTGTTCCCTTTCAATGGGTTGGGTTTTTTTCTCCCCCCCCTTTGCATGGCTCACATCCTGGGCTTTGATAAATGAGTCTCACTAGACACTGTGGTAAGCCAACCTCTGCTAATATTCATTATGCAGAACCCACTAGGAAACGGTCTGAGTCAGGGAAATGGAAAACCTTTAAAAGATAAAAAGGTTTTATATATATATATATATAATTTTTTTTTTATTAAATAGAGATAATGAGGAAACTAATTTGTAACGTTTTGAGTTGATTGCTGGGATGTTTTAGGATATTAAAAATATTCAACCCAGAAATGTCTGTGTGTTCGAAACCACAGAAGTGCCCCAGAATGGTCCCATAGGAAATAGGGCTTCTCCCCCCAAAATCCCTGGGTATCTGGGAGGTGTGCAGGGACATGGCTGAGCGGTGGATTTGGCAGTGCCAGGTTGGGTTTGATGGTCTTGGAGCGAAGACTCAGACAAGACACTTTTTAGGTCACAGCAAATGCATCCGAAGGTGACTTGGGGAGCCTGATTTTTAAGGATCTGAAAGAAGGGAACATGTGTGCCCTGGGCTCCCCATGTGTGTGTTCCCACCCCTGACAAACAACCAGGAGCATCTTCCTCTCCCAGCAGGGTGTCTGTTCCACAGCCACCCTCTGACTCCTCAGTTCAGTTGGGATCTTGTTTCTCCAGCCTCTGGGAAGTTGCATCAGGTTGGGGGATAAGGTGCTGCTTTTTAACAGCCCCTGGAATCTGCTGTGCCCTCAGATGGGTGTGATTAAACCCAAATCGATTTAAATCTCATTTACATCGTGTTTGCTTTCATTGCAACCCATCCAGTTGACAGTTTTTAAACAGAGACGTCTGTGTCCAGGAGGAGTTCACAAACACCCAGAGCATTGTCCTCTGAGTGGCACGAGGCTTCCAAAAAAATTAAATAAACAAATAATAATCTCTGGTAATATCTGTGAAAACGGGATTTTAAAAATTCCTGAGATTTTCTACAGAAAAAAAACCAAACAAAAAACAAAGCAGAAAACCCCCCAAAGCAAACAGTTTTCAGCTAAGAGGGCTGGTATTCAGATATGAAAAAGAGAAGGAAAGAATATAATCCTTTTTGGTGAGTGGACTTAGGTCATCTGTAAAAGCCTCTCAGAATATTATCTCCCCAGCTAATCGCTGTATTGACATTTGCCTGTTTCATTAGAGCTCAGTTTTTACTGCATTGCCGAGGTTACAACCTGACTCATCTGTCACGGGCAAGGATGGTTTGTAATTTCATGACCGTAGAATGAATTATAAAAAAAAAACCCACCTCCTTTATTTTAACAGGTTGGGTTGAACTGGTGTTCACAGAATTCTCTGTATTGGTGTTCTTTTTTTTTGTAGTTTCCTCGTTTGATTCTTTTTTTTTCCCCTCGTAGATTTTTGTTTTATTCAGCTGGCAAATGGACAGACACTAAAAAAAAAAAAAAAAAAGCCATGTGAGAACACATTTGTAAAGAGACAATTTTAAAAAGTTGCACTGACGTGTGGATTTCAGGTAAAACAGATGCAGGGGGAGGGAGAAAGAGAGAAACGTTACCTAAAACTAGGAAGGAAAAGCAGTTTAGGCCAGAACTGAGTCAATCATTGACGAAATGAACCTCCCTGGCTACCGAGTGACCAGGGCAGTTTGTGGGGGCTCTGAGCAAACTTTGCGGCAGGAGGGAAGTGTTGGGAAGGTTTGAGGCAGGAGGGAAGTGTTGGGAAGGTTTGAGGCAGGAGGGAAGTGTTGGGAAGGTTTGAGGCAGGAGGGAAGTGTGGGGAAGGTTTGAGGCAGGAGGGAGGTGTGGGGAAGGTTTGAGGCAGGAAGGGAGTCCAGGGCCATGTGCAGGACACCCTCCCTCACCCGGGGGGAGAAGAGTTGCACCACACCAATAAACCCAGGAGTGCCATTATCATGCAAATGCGTTTCTTCCCTCCAGGAGCGTTCCCGAGGTTTGCCGGGAGCTCCTCAGACGCTCTTCCCTGCCCTCCTGGGGGTTCCCCGGATTGGGCAGCAGAGTTGTCATGGAATGTTTTGCCTCTGCTCACTGATGACCTGTTCTGTCTGACGCTGGTTTTCCTTTTCCCTCCGTGCCCATTCCCTAAGAGGTGCTTTCCCACTGTTTGGGTTTTCCCTGTAATGAAGGGAGGGTGTGATTTTTCCATGGCATAATGACAATCACAGCGAACATCTGAAGTTCCTCCTGCGCCCTTTGCCTCCGTGGGTCCGGGGTGTGTGACCAGCACAACAGGATTGTGGTGGAACTGAGGGGCCCAAAAGGGGCAGAACAACCTGGACCAGGAGGGCTGGGAGATGGGAAGGTGGGATCAGTGCTGGGAAGATGGGAACATTCCCAGTTGAGAGCAGCAGGGCTCCAGAGCCGGAATTCTCAGCACAGACGTTGCCACATCGGAAATATCCGGGGGTAGAGGAAGGGGAATTTGAGGATTAACATTTTGTGTGTGGATACCTTATGTGGCATGTTGGAATTTAAGTGTCTGTGTGGATTTGGCCAATTAGCCTTTCCCTGCCTCAGCAGTTTTATACCTCCTGGGAGCGCTGGGGGAGAGAAAGATGCAGGAAAACAGTGCAGAGATGTCAGACACTGCCTGGGCAGAGCCCTGCCAGCACCTCCTGGAGCCAACCTATGTGTACATGAAATATTTCACATGTGGAATATGCCCAGTCATTCCACCATCAATCTCTCTCCCCTTGGATGGGAACCACAAAAACCTGCAGTGACCAGAGAGGAGAACAAAGATCCCTCTCAGCAGCATTTGGGTGTTCCTTGGCCTTGTGGTAACTGAACCTCGTGGCTTTAGCTGGTAGAAGATGATGATGGGACAAGCTCTGTGGGTTTTATTATTATTATTTATTTGTTATTGTCCCAAGGGAGAGCTGGGTCTTTGCCAAACTAAAGAAAAAGACAACCCAAACAAAGAAGCTTCAAGTGCTACTCCTGCAGCAACCCTTTGGCTGAGAAGCAAACTTGTAATTGGATCACTTGCTCGTGGTATGAGGATGTGGATTTGCCTGCTAGAACTGCCTGGGAATAATTTTGGAGGGTAAACAGGTGTTTGTCATACAGTTGAATCATAGAATCACTGAATGGTTTGGGTTAGAAGGGATCTTAAAGATCACCCAGTTCCACTGCCTGCCATGGGCAGGGACACCTTCAATTATCCCAGATTGCTCCAGCCTGGCCTTGGACACTTCCAGGGATGGGGCAGCCACAACTTCTCTGGGCAACCTGTGCCAGGGCCTCCCCACCCTCCCAGGGAAGGATTTCTCCCCAATATTCCATCTAACCCTCCTCTCTGGCAGTCTGAAGCCACTCCCCTGGTCCCGTCCCTCCAGACCTTTGCAAACAGTCTCTCTCCACCTTTCTTGTAGCTCCTTTCAGGTCCCGGAAGGTCACAACTTGGTCACCCCGGAACCTTCTCTTTTCTGGGCTGAACAATCCCAATTCTCTCAGCCTTTCCTTACAAGGAAGTGGTGCTCCATCCTTCTGATCAATGTGGTGGCCTCCTCTGGACTAGGATGGATGGATAGATAGATAGATAGATAGATAGATAGATAGATAGATAGATAGATAGATAGATAGATAGACAGACAGATAGACTTTGTATCAAAGAAGATGGCTAATTTACACACAATTTTGAATTTTCATTGACAATGATCATGACTATTAAAGCTTAGGTAAATTTATGTTTAGATCGATAATAATATTGCAATCGCTCTAAGTTATCATTATGTTGTAATTTTTGCTCCAACCTTAAATGCTCTGGATGAGATTCTTCTTGTATTCCTTTTTGTAAAATGAGATTTTTTTCTTCTGGAGATGCCTATTTACCTTCACTGCTGCCGACAGTAGTCAGGAACTGTCCTAGACAATATATATGTCCAAAGTTAGGAGAGATGAATTATTCTTAAACTACTCTCGGGGGAAAAAAAAAAAAAAAAAAAAAGAAAAAAATGAATAAAAGTTAATCAAATTGCTGTATAACTAAAAAGGCAGATTCATTAGTACTGTTTGGAAATTCAAGGAAATATTTTTGCAGGTGCATTCTGAAGCAATATGTTTGTCTTTTTAAACAATCTTTAAAAACCCTTATATATCATTTTTACAACAATATGGCATAGGAGGTACATTTTCTTGTAAATAAGAAACATGTCTTCAGGCATTTTTCTTGTCAAAAAAAGAAATATAAATCCCTTCTGGAGGTACGGAAAAGAGAATTTTAATTACATTAAGCAGTGTGACAGTTTGCACTTGATAGCTTGACTTTTATTTTCAGTGGTTACTCACAGAGTACACTGCATTTGCTCAGCCATATGACATCTTATTTCTATTGCAAAGACAAAGTTACATTTTCTTTTGCAAGGTCAAATTTCTGAGGAGCAGTACTGGTAAAATTAGCTTGGCATCAAGCACAAGAAACTATCATGCTGTGCTAACCAGTATTAGAATTCATGTGTTTTTAGTGTAGCTGATAAACTATGCAGTGACTGAAGTTGTTCAGAGCGCCCTTACAGATTTCTTATTTAGTACTTTCAAAGAAAGATGAGTGTAAAAAAAAATTTCTGTAAAAGATTTTCCTTCTCACATAGGAGAGCTCTAAAAATCTCCATCTTTCTTTTTCTCTCCTCTCCTCTCCTCTCCTCTCCTCTCCTCTCCGCGGCGCGGGCG
>JAWWLV010000061.1:6387223-6408167 GCA_035041135.1 Platyrinchus mystaceus | reverse complement strand
GAAGGTGAAGGGGGAGAAGAGGTAGAAAAAAGGGCGATGGGAAAGGGGACGAGGGAGGGGACGGGGACAGGAACGGGGGTGAGGAAGGGGGTTAGGAGGGGAAGGGAGGCGGGGCGGAAGGGGCCGTGGGGCAGGAGGGGCCGTGGGACAGAAGGGGCCGTGGGACAGAAGGGGCCGCGGGGCAGAAGGGGCCGCGGGGAGGGCACGGCAAACTCCCCCCCGTGCCCGGGCGCCGCCGCCTTTGTGCCCGCGCCCCGCTCCGCCTTCGCCGCGCTCTCCCCACCCCCGTTCCATCGGCCGCCGCCATTGGCCCGCCCCGCCCTCCGCCTCGCGCGGCGCGGCGCCCCCTCCAATGGCGCGCGGCGTTACTGCGGCTCCGGCGCGCCCTGCCCGCGGCGCCGGCCGTGCCCGGCCCGTGCGTGCCGTGCGTGAGGGCAGCGCCGGGCGGGGGCAGCGCGGGGGGCCCGGAGCGGCCGCTCCTCCCGCTCCTCCTCCTCCTCCTCCTCCTCCTCCTCCATCCCCTCCTTGTTCCCCGCGAAGATGCCCCTGGGCTGCCGCTGCTGAGCGCCGCTCGCTCGCCTCTCTCTCCCCCTCCCTCGTTCTCCGCCGCCGCTTTGTCCCGGCAGCGCCCCGGAGCCGCCGCGGATGGTGTAGAAGCCCGCTGAGGTGGGTTGGGTTGGGGGGCTCGGAGGGGTTTTTGTTGTGCCCGGCTTTGAGGCCCTTCCCTGTTATCCAGGGAATCCAGGGCTTGGATCCCGTGGGGAGGGCGGGAGGCGAGGGGAGGGAGCGCTGGGAGAGGGAACTCCGCCGGGAATTCGGGGGGATTTGTGTGGGGGTGTTTTGGGGGGCGAGTGGGGGGGGCAGAAAGTCCCTCGTCGGAGTTCTGGGTCCTGGGTCTGGCTGTGTTTGGTCTGTGTGTGTGTGTTTGGCTTTTTATTTATTTAATTGTGAATTTATTTCTTTATCTATGAATTTATTTCTTTATTTTATCTCTTTATCTCTTTATTTCTTTATTTTATTTCTTGTAATTCTTTATTTTTTCAGGTATTTCTTCGTTTCTTTATTTTATTTCTTTTAATTATTTTTTCCTTATTTTATTTCTTTATTTTTTAATTTTACTTTATTTCTTTATTTTATTTCTTTATTTTATTTCTTTTATTTCTTTATTTCATTTCTTTATTTTATTTCCTTATTTTCTTTATTTTATTTCTTTATTTTATTTCCTTATTCCTTTATTTTCTTTCTTTTATGTCTTTATTTCATTATTCTTCGCTTTGTCTCTTTATTCCTGTATTTTATCTCTTTATTTCTTTATTGCATTCATTGATTTGTTTATTTATTTTCTTTATTATATTCGGGGGTTTTGTTTGTTTATTTCTTTATTGCTGCCGTGTCGTGCCTTCCCCGATGCTCGACAGAGAGATAATGCTCTCGGAGAAAGGTTTTTAACTTGTGAACCTTCAAAATAAACGTGATATATGACTTACACATATATGATTTAGAGAAAAATCGAGTGAGCTGTTCAAAAGACACACACTTGTTTTCCTGTGTGTGTGTGCGGGTACGGAATTGGGAAATGAAGGTTTTATGCAAATGGATTTAATCACAACATTTTCAGTGGCATAGGAAGGGGTGGGGTTTTTTTTTTCTTTCTTTCTTTCCCTTTTTTTTTTGGTGGTGTGTTTGTTTTGTTTGGTTTGTTTGGTTCCCATTTTTCTCCTTCCTTAAAGCGTGAAAAGAAGATGCCCAGAACCAGGAAAAGTAGTAGGAGGTAGAAAACACTGGAGCTTCCTCGCTGCAAGTGGCTGCTCGAGCAATTGCTGGGAAGAAAACAATCTGATTCATTGTTGAGGTGCCTTTGCCCCTCGGATTTATTTTTACGGGCTGCTCGCAGTTATTTTGGGTTGTTTGGCTTCTCACGCTGAGTTTTTCCTCGAAGCAGTGGCGTTCTTGGAAGATTGGGGAGCTCGGGAGGTTTTTGTGCTGCTGTTTGGTGGCTCTTTGCTCCTGGGTTACCTCGGCCGGTTATGGAAATCAGAGATATTATTTTGCTTGTGCAGCTGAGCTGAGGAGCCTCAGCCACCGATTCTTACTGCTCCAGTGGAATAAAAATGCCTTTTTTGGAACAGACCTGAAGAAGTGATACGATTCAAGCAGCGTGTCTGCTCCTAAATGTGGGTTTTAACCAGATAAAAACGAGCACTGTGTCAAAAGAAGTAGTTGTTGGTTGCAAAAGGCACATGCCACGTTTTTGAATAATGTGCAATGTACAACGGTTTGGTTTTTTTTTTTTTTTCCTGTCGTTCTGGTGTTGCCAGGCAAACATTTTGATGGGTTTTTTGGTTTTCTTTTTGTTTTTGTTTTTTTTTTCTTACACAGCTCCCTTTAGAATTGAGAAATCCATGGTGGTTTAGAGGCGTGGAAGGGATTCTCTAATAATAAATTCCGGTAAATACGCCTCATCTTGGCTTTTTACTCCTCCGGTTCGTCCCATAAATTGTGGAGCGGGGTTGGTGCCGGGGGCCGGGTGATTTTGGGGGGTTTGTGTGATGGTTGCCGAGGGCTGGAGGGACGAGCAGGAGGTGGATGCGCACAATGCCCAGGCTGGGAGCTCATTGTTCTTCTCGGAACGCTCCGCTGTGTTTGGGACCGTGCTCTGCCTCACACACGGCCTCGTTTTCCCTGGCAGGAGCGAAACATCGGCATCGAGAAGCGTTTTCTGCCTTTTCCTCCTTCTCCACAACGGCCTTTCGGTCCCTTGGAGAAAAGAAAATAGTAAATTAGAAGCTAAAGGGCGCCAAAACATTGTGTATGTTCTCTCCTCCTCCTCCCCTCCCTCCGCTCGGTGTCTGGGAGTGATTGTGGAGAGGGAGCACATGAGGTGAGACTCGGAAGTGCACTCCATTGAACCCCTGGCAACTTTCTGTCGTGTTCCACCTTCTCTCCCCTCCCAAATGAAAAAAAAAAACCCACCGCTGCCCTTCAAGGTTCGTGTGTTGGCTTTGGGCTCTTTGGTCCGGAGGTGTGTGCGGGGAAAACTGCTCCAGGTGATAGGTCAGATAAGTGCGTGGGGTGGCAAAAGCAAGAGGAAACGTGCAGAGCTGACTTCGGTGTGTCCGTGGTTTCCTTTCCTGGTGATCGTTGAAGGCTTTTGTTTTTACAGCAGCAGCTTTAAAGAGGCCAAAACCAGTTGTAGGATTGTAGGGTATGTGGAGTTGGAGTGGCCCTATAAGGATTGTGGAGTCCTTGCAGGACTGTGTGTGTGTGTGTGGGAGTGTGTTAAGGTTGTGTAAGAGCAACTGATGCACAAGGGCTTGAGATTTTGGGTTGTTGGCTTGTTGAGATATGGTAAAATCTCAGTCAGCTCACTGGTGACTTCAGCTGGCTGGTGATACCGAGGTCTGCAGGAGTGGGTGAAAAGATAACGTGTGGGTGTTGAGGAAGAGTTGCCAGTGTGCTGGATCCTGTGGAAAATAGGAAACAGTGACTGTCATGGTTTAATCATGAGGCCTCCCAGTTTTGTTTTTGACTCTTCATCTGACTTCACTGTGCAATTGGGGTAAATGACTTCATTTTCCTTACCTGAATAACATGTGGTGGTTGCCTGTGGGTTGAGGACTCTTTTTTTGGGTATTTTGCTCCCACTCCCATGGCTTTGGTGTGGCCAGTGATAATGTCCCTGTGGGCTATTGTCTGCAGGAATGCTGTGCTGTGAGTTCAGAGGTGCAGTGAAATCCTTGTGCTGCCTCTCCGTGGCTCTGAGATTCCTGTGCCCCGTGAATTTGTGCTGTGGAGTGACAGAGAGGGGGATAACTCTCCATCTGGACAAAGCTTTTCAAAATAGGAGGCATTCCTTGGGCAGAACAGGTGAGTGGAACTGGGAGAGACAGACCTGCCTTACCCAGTAATTAAATAGCTGGATTAAAAAAAATAGCGATTTCTTTGCATCCAGGGATTTGTTTCACCTTAGGGTGGGAGTTGGTTGCGTGCAGAGTCCATCCTGGGGAGCTGTGGGTACGGATTCAGTGCTGCCACAGCAAAAAGCAAAGGACCAACAATGTTCATGAACATAAAGGGATCTGGTGTGTGCAGGTTTTGAGGCTGTGCCAGGGCAGGGTCAGGTTGGATCTCAGGAGAAGGTTCTTTCCCCAGAGCTCCAGGAGTGTGGGTGGGATTGTTGGGCTGTCTGTGCAGGGCCAGGAGCTGGACTTGGACTTGGATGATCCTTGTGTGTCCCTTCCAAATCTGTGATTCCATAATTGCTAATGCAGATTGCAGCTTAGGTGAGGACAAACTGGCATTCTGACGTTGCAGTTTAATAACTGGCTGTTTTAATAACACACCATTTGTAAATTTACCATCACAGCTGTAAAATGCATCTCTCTGTTCTGGCCATGTTTGGCCCATAAAGAAGTTATTTCACTTTTGGGAGTGGGAGGGAAGCAAGTGTGCTGTGAGCACACAGAATTCAGCAGGGCTGTGTCAGTGGCCGTGGAATGGCACAGCAGAAGGTGTGTTGTCCTCTCAGCAGTGCTGTTCATACACTGAGATGGCCTGAGGGGAGCTTTGATTTCATTATGAGCCATATTTAAGGACACTGTAAGCTCCAGGAACATCACACTCGCTGTTGTTGGTGTATGAGCACAGTGCTCCAATTGTGATTAACTGCTAGTTTAGAAAAATAGTGACAATTGGAAAACAATTAGTTATTATGTGATCCTGAAATGAGGTGAGGGACCGACTACATGGATTAAAAAAGGGGGGGCTGGGGTTGGAGTTAGCTATTAAAAAAACCAAACAAGCTCGAAACAACCAACTGTTAAGTTTCTAATGTACAGGTTGGTGTGTTTTTTTAGGATGGTGTCCTGGCTAGAGTGGCTATTTTTAATGTTCAGCTATTTTTCACTCTGGTTTTGCTAAGTCTTGCAGTTGTTACAGTTGCATGAAGCCTGAACAAATCATCCTGTTTGACTTAAAGGGATGCATACTCTGTGATTTTAGCTCAGAGCTTAAAGTTAAATCAATAGGCTTAAAATACGGTGTATTTCAAGAGAAACCCATCTTTGAACCATAACAGAACAAAACCCCTATTGATTGGAGACCTATTTATTTAATGTGCTTTTTTTTTTAAAAAAAAAAAAGCTGCCTGAGACGAAGCTTTGCAGGGAACTGATGTGGAGATGGGAGGGGGGGGAACTGGGAGGTGTGTGAGGCTGGCACGGGGTGATCGGCTGCACTTGGGAAATGGCTTTTCCAGCAGGAAAACCCGCGCGCTCCTCGGAGCGATAGGAGGTGCCGGGAGCGGGATCCACAAGGCTTTATTGTGCTCCGGCTGCGCCTTTGCCAGCAGCGTTTTACACGAGCTTTGCTAATGTTGGTGGCTGTGCCCAACTGCTCCTTTCAGAGAGGCTGATGGGGGAACAAAGGAGCAAACAAGATATGAATGCTGCCCTGGCTCCCTCTGCTTTTACAAGTCTGCAGGGGCAAGGAATTGCTGGAAGTGACTGAAAAACACACACAGATGGAAATATTAGCTGGCTGTTCCTGCTACAAAAGGTGTTGTGGCGTTTGGTTTTGGGTTTAGTTTTGGGTTTTTTTTGATGCAAATGTCTTGTTAGTTTGGAATTGTAGGTTGACCTAGAGACAAGTGAAACTGGCTTGGATACAAACATCACTTTCCCCTCTATGCCCAGTGGGGATAATAATCACCTTTTTCTGTGGAATTCTTAGAAATGTGTCCATGGAATGCAGCTGATGGTGTTTTCTCTGAGTTCAAGACATGAGGGATTTATTTGGCATGTTAATTCTGTCAGAAGTGCAGCTCTGAAAATGCAATCAGTTTAGCTGTTGCCTAAATTTGATAGATTAAAAGTAAATTTTGATGATTGAGTTATTGAAAAATGGGCAATTCTTTGAACGTGTTGATTATCTTTTGTTCTTCCTACAGAACACAAATGAGAGGTTAGTTCACTGTTATAAGATTCAGGGTAAGGGGAAGAAAATGAGTGCTCATTAATTTTGAGGTCTTAGTTAATCTATGTATTTAATCTGTAATAAAAAAGCCCTTAGCATGGTATTTTTAATCCCTGGGACTGAGAGTCAGCGTTGACCTGTTTCAAATATGCAACAGGATTTCTGTTCTGTGGTGATGGATGTTCCCTGATCTTCTCTAGCGAAGGCTGTAGTGTAAATTTATTTTCATAACCAGCAGGACTAATGAAGTCTCTCTTTTAATATTTCTGCAAGACAAGAGCTTGTAGATCCTGAAATTTGCCCCCTCCATTCCTGTTGTCAGTTAAATTCTCTTTTTCCCCCCCCCACCCAATTCTTCCAAACAGTGGAGGGGACAAAGAACCCGTCTGTGGCTGCCAAGCAAAACTCCCAAGGCTGGTTTGTGTCTGGCCATGCCTTGCTGGGGATGTAATTAATTAGGGAGTTTTTCCCTCCCCATCTGCTGGCTTGCACAAAACTTTGAGGAATGCTGGTTGTTGCTGGGATGAACGTGGCTGGTCTGAGATTCATCACACACCAGAAGTTACTGGCATGGAATAAGAGGAGAAGGGAATTGGGGAGGGGGAGGAAGGGGGCAGTGATGTGAATTAGGGAAGTTTGTTTTCCCTGAGAAACTGGGGGAAAGAAGGAGAAAGGAAGTGGTGTCATCCAGGGCTAATAAATATTTCTGTGTGTGATGAGCAGTGTCCCCTTCATGTTGGTCCTTTTCATGTGGTCAGCGGGTTTGGGGTGGAACAGGCGGCTTATTGGGCACTTGGCCCGTCTTCCTGCAGATATTCCTTCCTTTTTTTTGGAGCATTGTGAGTGTCAGCTGGTCTGGGAGCAGGCAGATATAAAGGGGAAACAATCCTGTTATACATTACACTGAACACAAATCAAAACATTAAGGAGCAGAATTTCTTCTTAGTGAGAAATCACCGTTAGTGTTTTTAGACAGGCTTTTGGTTGGTTTGACATCAGTCTGTGTGTGTGTGTGTTCACACCAATTCTCCCACAAATGGATCTTCAGCTAAAATCATTTTCCTAATCATTTGCCTAAATCACTTTGTGGGAATTAAAAAAATGCACAAGTGGGTCTTCATTTAAAGTTTGCCAAAATCGTTTTAGGGGACTGAAACATGATGGATCTTATTTGATCTCAGATACTTTGCAAGTGCTGTATATTAGACTCTTAAGCAGGTATTGTTGGTTAAACTCTGGAATTCTGCACATGGAATCATGGTAGTGTGAATGTGTGTAGGGAAAGGGATGGGGGAATCTGCCTGGGGGCAGGGGGGATTGTTGGTGATGTACATATATCTATATCTTTATATAAATGGTGAGACTGCACCATGTTTTAAACCTACAATAACTACATGGTTCTGTATAAAGCAGGAGGATCCAGACTTGAGTGTTTTGGGGTGGTGGAACAGAGAATTAAACCAGACTCTGAAGGTTTCTGTCAAAGCTCACTATTTTGGCAACCAGTTTATTCCCTGGTTTGAAGAAAATGGCAAATTCAGTTAGTAATTAACTCTGTATTACAGGATGTTAGGGGATCAGCAGCTTTGTGCTAAATATCAAAGCTATTAAATATATGTGTTTAAGGATTATGAATCTTCTTAAACAAGTGTGTCTATGACAGTAGTCTGTTGATGCCAACATCCACGAGGGACTGGAATACATGGTGTTGATGCTAAAATGCCTCTTTATCTTTTCCTTGATTTAGGAGTCTTCATTCATGCATGTTAAAATGAAAAGTGTCATGAATATGGAAGAAGAAAGTGCTGCTCATCACGGGATTCCAGTGCTTTAAGGGTTGCACTGGCCTGAGAAATACCAGTCAAAAATCAGCCTGTCCAGGCAATGGGGACCTTCAGATTGGCTTTGAATTCAGCAGCAGCACTGGAGGTGTGGGAGGTTCTGCAGAGCAGCTGTTTCATGCTCGAGGTGAACAAAACACACCCAGCTGACCAACAGCTGTGTGTCCTTGTGGAACCTGCTGTGGCTGTGCCAGGGTGGCACCTTTGGTCTCACAAGGGATGTCTCCATTAAAGATCTTCTAATGAGGTCGGTGCAGGAGACTCTGAAACACTTAATCCTCATTTTTACAAACCGGGAGTGAGATGCAGGAAATCTAATTTATGTCTCTAAGGTCATTCATTTTCATGAAACTTAATAGACCTGCCTCTGACTGCTCCTTAAACCACTGAATTATGTTACTTGCCTTCTAATGTGAACCCTTAAGATGGGAAACTTTACTCAGTGATTCAACAAACTTCCTTCTCTATACACTTAAAGGTTTCTGTGAATCAAATGCCCAGCTAATAAGTCATCAGGAGGTAAACTGGCTTACCTATCCTCAGGCTAATTTATCTGAGCATTTAATTTCTGATGTATTTAATTTGTGATACAACTTAAACCGTGGGTTTATTGTTATGTCACACACGGGTTTATTTGCTGTTACTGGGAGAAAAATGGAAATGGCCATGTTTTTAGGGAAGTAAAATTCATTTTATTTTCTCTTTTGAGATCCTGCTGTGATTTGCCCCTTGTATCTGTGGTTAATCAGGGCAACCCTGCCCTTGAGAGGAAGCTTAGGCAGAATCCAAGTTCTCTTCTGAGCTGCCCTGGTTGCTGTTTGAATTCTTCATCAAAGTTTGCAGATATTGGAGGGCTGAAAGGATAGTGGTGCAGGTAGTCTGGTAATCTTAAGCTTTATTTCTTTATCTTTTTATTTTAGTCATTCCTAGGGAGGTGCTTGATTTATCAGTGGCACCCGTTACATCCCACGTGTCCTTTAGCAGCTCAGTACAGATGTAACCTGTTTATTCTATACCTCTGCTTAGATTTTTTTCATAATTATGCCCATTTCCCTCCTGTAGACTTTGACATTCCACCTGCTCTGCTTTTCTGATGATTAAGCTGATTGTTTGAGGATATATTTCTTTCTCTGAGCCTCAGCCACTGTCACAGCTCACCTTCCAGGGCCGGCTTTGTTAAACAGCCTGTAAACAGCATATCTGCTCATTCTTCTGGCTGGAAAAAGTCATTTGATTCTTATTTCCTGCTTGTCTTGGTGTTGAATGGCCCCAGTCTTTTATTGTTGGGGTTTATTGTGTAAGTGCATGCTTCTCTTTGCATGGCTGGAATGTGTGAGGAATGCAACCCGCTCCTTCTGTGGGTCCTCACTGCTCTCTCTGCAGCTCTGCTGCAATTAATGTTCTCTTTCCCTGCACTAATTATTCATCAAATAACTCCTTCCCCAGCTTTTGTCCCAAAGTACGAGTTCAGCAAGATGTGGGAGGTAATTACTGTTGTGTGTGTTCAGTCAAGTCTTGGAGTGCCCGTAGGTGACGGTGACACCCCTGGCTGGGACTGCTCCGTGCTCACACTGGGTGTTCTTGGATGGACACAGGGGATTATTAACCAGTGGGGCCTCCTGTTTGTGACACTCTCTTTGAAACCGAGCATGTTTCTGGTATTAAAGCCCAAAGATATCATAATTAGGTCGTGCATTTAATTCCTGGAGATGATAAAAGGTCACACTACAAGCACACAGCGAGAGAGACTGGAAAGGCTGCACGTTGTTAATTCCTGACAGCAATTTGCATTTTGGTATCACAATATTTGGATTGTGCTCCAGACACTTAAACTCCCTCCCCCAAAAAAACGTGTTGCCTGACCTTGAGCTGAATAACTCCCTGCAGTTGTGTTTTTTTTCTGCTGATGAAACAGGTGTGAGGGTACTTTGTCATCCTTATCAGGAAGTTTTATACTTGTTGAGCAATAAGAAAGTGCCAATTTTCTATATCTGTTTACTTTGCTAATCTGCAAATGTGTGTTTAACTCAGTTAAACATGACACGTTTCCTTTTGCAGTGATCATGAAATGGGTAGTTAATGCTTTAAAAACATATAAATAATGGTGTATTTGCATCCCAGCACTGCTGAGCTCTGGTCCCTGTGGCTGCAGATCATCCCTTTCTCACTGGACCTTTTCATTTAAGATGTGGTTGCTCTTCTTTTACTCCAAAGGCTAATTCTGCTGGCAGCTTTATGTTGTATCTTTGCATTTGTTATTTGTCCTGATGTATCAGCAGCATCTATTTGGTATTACTTGTCCATAGCAAAGTAGTTCAGGATCTTCTGGTACCAGCAGCTGGAGAAAATATCTAATTCTTTGGTATTGAATGGAAATTATTCTTATTGTTTTTTAAATGCCTGTTCTGCTAGCTGTCAAATTTGAGTTATATTGATTTTTTTTTTTCCCCCTTGAAGTTTTTAGAATCAATTTCTGGCTTGCTGTTTTCCTTGGCTCTCAGAACTGTTTCATGCTCTAATTCTTGTTCTAAATCAAGTTTGCCTTTAAAATAAGCTTTGTAGGAATAACCAACTGGAACTTCTTGCCCCTCTATTACTTACTTGTGCTTTCAGCTGAAGGGTGTGTGTTGGTGTGTGTGATAGCAGGTGCTTTTGGGTATTACTGATGGACAGTTCCTGTATTTGGTGTCCCTCCTGTTCCTAATTGACTGTTTGCTCAGCCAGGGAACAGATCTCAGTCAATACTGGGAATTCATTCTGAGTAATGTTCCCTCTCCCTCCTCCAAGTGAATGCAGTTGGGATTTTGCTTTCAGGTGCACAGAGGTGGAGTTATAAATGTTGATTGAGCCTCCCAAAGTGGACACCCATTAGGGAGCTCAGGAAAGCCAGGAGGTTGTTTCGTATGTATTTCTATTTCTACATTTTCTTATGTGTTTCTATTTCTTATTTATGTCTGGTTTTAATAAAAATATGTTCTTTAGGATCTAGTTCAGTAGGAACATGACTTGAACTTCATGTAAATATGGTTCTTTCCATTCAGGCTGTGGTCCAGGGGGTGTATGAGGAATAAAACCCATGTTCTCACTGAGCTTCTCCCTCACTTTCCCTGCTGGGAGGAAGGGTGGGCTCCAGGGAGGAAAATTAGGCAGAAGAGATTAATCCTTGCAGTGCAGAAACACTGATACTTCTGTGATAACACTGATACTTCTGTGATAACACTGATACTTCTGTGATAACACTGATACTTCTGTGATTTCAAGTTTGAGGTCCAAGCAGGTCTGTTCTCTCTGGGACTGAGTGCGTTTGGGAGCTCCTGCAGCCTCTCTGTTGTGATCACAAGAGGTGGTGGCTGTAGTGAGAAACCAAAATATTCTTTAAACTTCCAAATCAAGCATACAAACAACTCCCAGGGAGCGTGTCTGGGGGAAGAGGGTTTCCTTGCTTTATGAGTGTGCTTGAACTGTTGAATGTGACTTATTTCTTTCCCCTGCTAGTTGGGTTTTTTGGAGAGAAAATGAAGGCAGGGTCCACTGCTTTCATCTCCCACATTATGATGATACAGAAGGACACCAGACTTAAAAGGGACCTTAGAAGTACCTCTTCAATGTAGCAGCAAAGCCCTTGTCTTCAGTGTTTAGGTTCAGGCAAATGCCTCAGCGATAACAAATATTTTAAGTTTTGAAAGTAGCGGATTTTTTTTTTTTTGGTGGGCAGAACCTATTTGGGAGCACCACTTAAACATCCCTTGGAGATTGCTGCTGCTTAGTTCCTTGATGTTAACAGTTCTCAGGTCATCAGTTCCTACTCGCAGAAATAGGACTTGAGGGGCCAGTCATCCATAGCACAGTTTGACTCCTGCAGCTGGGGAGAAATGTCGGGGCTTTCAGAAGGCTGCAGATGTTCAGTGTTTGTCAGGGGGAACTCGCCGAGCGTGGCACACGTGGCTGCTGTGCTTGCTCTGGTGACTTGATTAGCTGTGAATCTGGACTGCAGATAAATTGGCTGTCAGGGAGGGCTGGAAGTGTTGTCTTTATAGCACAGTACGATTTTTAGCTTTGATTTTTTTGTTGTTGTTACTTTTTTTGGTTTTGTGGGTTTTTTTGTTTTTAAACCACTGGTATCAAAACAAACCTTGAGTGCTCTGGGGACTGAATTGGAAGCTTCACATGAGTGAGAAACTGCTTAGAGATGAAGAGTGTGCAGAAATTCTGACATTTGGGGGTAGCCCTGGGTAATAAAATGCATCACATCGTTTAGGAGGAGGGAGCTGTAAACGCTGTTACATCTAAAAGAGCTGCTTTCCAAATGTGAAAGAACTTCCTGAGAGCAACAGCACTGGTCCCTGATCCCTGCAGGAGCTGCATATCCATCTGAATCACATTTGTCTATTAGGATTAGCTGAGTATATTCCTGAAAAGACAAAGCCTTTGTATAGTCTGGCTTTTTTTTTTTTTTTGATGATCCTGAGCTTGAGGAAACCCACATTTCTGTGTAGTGGTAACTCATTCAGCTGTGTCTCAAATTCGATGCTCTCTTGTTGGAGGCAAAAATATTTGCTGTGCCTTTAGTTCTCAGTGAAGTGTCAGAGCTGAAACATGTTTGAAGGAATCTGTGTTAGATCACAGGGTTTAATTTTGCTTGCTTGTGTACTTTTTTTTTTCTCTTTCTCCAGCGTGGGATTTCTTGCTATTTTCTTGGTGTGAAAAAGAGCCTTTCACCATGGCACAGCCTCATCCATAAGAAAAAAAAAGATGGAAAACTTGCTGGTTTGGGGAATGTGCTGCTCCCCAGGAATGTCACAGCTCACCTACACATCACCCTGTGTGTGTCAGGAGAGTTATTTTAGAGATCATTAGAGATAATTTACTCCTGTATGTTAAAGACAGTTCCTTTTGGAGCGACTGTGAAGCTCAGGATGGCACAGCTGGTGTTGCAGGTGGTTTGGGTGTGGGATAGGGGCAGATGCCACTTCTGTGTTTGGAGCAGGTTTGACTGTTGGCACCACATGGCAGAGCAAAATTTTGGACTTCATTATTCGTAGTCAGGGTAGTGAAGGGTTGGAGACACCCATGACCTCTTGAGTGCCCACTGTGTGGCCAGTGTGGAGCTGCCTGGACCAGTTGTTACTCACCACAGGTACGAGGCAGTTGGTCGAGGTGAGCAGGAAAAGCTTTCTGGAGGCTTTGAGGCACTTTAAGATGTTTCTGACTGGGTTTAGGAGAAGGGGAAAGAGCTGTGGAGATGATGTCGAGGGGAGCTGGGAGTGCAAACTGTGTTTGTTGGAAACAGGCCAAGCCTTAAACAGAACTGTAAAGACCCGTCTCCTGATCAGCTTTTGGATGTGAGAAGAGCTCCCCAGTCTGAATTACAGGGCTCTGCTTAAATGATTACATGAGGCACGTTTAAAAATAGCAAATGTCTTTTATGTCCAGTCAAATAAGGCTCTTGGCAGTCAAATGAAATCTGTGTTGACTTCCATCTGACAGCCAAGTGACTCAAATTCTATGTTTCTTGAAGAAAAGTGGCTTTTTTTAATTTTATTTCTGATTAATGCCATTGTAGCTCGTAACAATGAATAATTTTGGACTGGATTTTCTTTGGAAGAGTAGGATCCATAACTCTGCAAGCAAGCTTTAGCTCAGCTATTTAAAACAAGTTAGAATTTGGGAGGACTGTTTTTTTTCCAGTGTGAAATGGTCTGTTGGAGGCTTCTTTAGCCTGTTTCTGTGCACTTCAGTTTGCCAGATTAACAGAGCTATTAATAATAGCCACTCTTGCTCTTCCAGCGTGAAGGAGTTGGTGAGCATGGAGCTATATGTAGTTTGTATTTTTAATTAAACTTGTACTGGGATTATCTTGTATTACCAGCTACCTTCTAGAAGATTATGTTCATAAAAGGTTCATGAGTTGTTAAGTGGAAGAGATTAAAGTGATTGTTGGCATGTTAGTAGAATTATTTGTTGCCTACGCAGCATTTGTTCATAGCTTTAATTTGCCAGTAATGGCAGACAAGTAAAATGCAAGCATGTGAATTTAAAAATCTACACTAGCTGACAAAACCAGGCTGTATTTCAGAGTGATTGTCTTTTTAAGTCTTATTTTTTTAATGTGATGTTTAGTTGTTTAGAAACACTGACTGGAAGAATAGGTCTCTTTTTTTTTTTTTCAGTGTTTCTGTGCTGATGAGACTCTTTAATGGTGTGACCAGAAAAGTCTTTTATTAAAAAATGGAAAACCACTTAAAGCGTGGAGGGCACAAATGAGCACAAAGGACTGATGAGCAGATTCTGGAGAGAAGGTGGTTTCTATTACAGTGGCCTTGTAAATCCTTGCTGTGCCGGTCATTTAATCAATATGGGAGAGGTGCTGAAGGGATCCTGTGCTTCCATAGATAATGTGTTTAAATACAGTGCTTAGGATGATTTTTCTGCATCCAAATGTGTTTGGAATTAACAGGGAAATGGGTCGCAGCGGTAATGAAGGAGCCGGGGGTGTCTGTGCTGTTATCAGAACCCATTAGCGAGTTGTGCTGTGCTTCAGTGCCCCTCATTGTGCTGCTCTGGATTCATCCCGGAGCAGTGACAGTCACTGCCCTCCGTTCTGGTTCTGTATAAACAGCCCCGATGTGCTTCACCACCAGCGAGTTACAGTGGAGTGAACAGCTGGTTCGCTGTTAATAATGGATACCAGGCAGGTTGGGGAACTTCCAGCTACACTTGGGTGTGTTTTTAGCTGCAGCAACTTCAAACAAATGAAGGAGATGATACGGCAAACTTACATGGGCTGGTCATGCACAGTGGGAACGTGACTTGTTATTCCAAAAGGTGATCAGTGGGATGAGTGTCGGTGTGGAACGTGCTCATGGATGTAGGAAAATCAGTTTCCAGCACAGGCGGTGACGCTGCAGGAACACGTTGCACTGTTCAGCTCCGTGTGTCTTGTAAGACAAATATTTCCCCCCTCCCTTTTTTTAACAAGGACTTCCCTTGTAGTTCTTCGAGTTTGTGTGGGCTGGGGGAGAGGAGTGGATTGGAGCTGTGCATCACAACAGGCTGTGCCAAGGGCTGATCCCGCTGCTCCAGCCATGACTGTGCAGCCTGACATTCCCACCGACTCTCCCACGTGCTAATGCACTTCTCCCCGACGTGGAGATGGTCGAGATGATTAAGAATTCTAACGTTAATTGCTCTTTGGTTGCCAGAAATGCTTCCTGCTGACAGTATGTGGTTTATCTCCGTGCAGCTCTGCCTGCCTGCCATGGCTGCCTCGTGCTCTCTGTGAACATGTGCCTGGCTGGGGTGACGTGATGGCCTTTAGGGGTCAGGTATTGAGTGTGTGAGTGTAATTGGAAAGCTCATAAAGCACTGCCCACTCTGAGTGTGCTGTGAAAAAACAATTCCTGCCTGTAGCAACCTGCAAAAACCAGGCTTTTGTTTCCAAACACATGAGGAAGGCATCACTGTGTTTTGGAAGGTAACTCCTTGGTTTCTTGGTGTTCCCCCAGATAGGCAACGTAGACAATTGTCTCCTGGAAAGGGATTTGTGTGGCTAGAAAGCCTGAACTTTCCTTGCTCAAACATGAAGAATGCAAGCATGTTTCAGGTTAGGCACGAGAATTACACTGATCCCTCTGTTTTCCAGATGTGCTGAGGTTGGGAAGGGGTGTAGCTCACAAGAGCCCATCAAAAAATTACCCTTAGCTCCGTCCTTGAATTTAGTATTTCATGCATGTCTAGCCTGTAAAATGCTAAATGCAGTTTTTTCAATTAGAAAGGCTTAGCAAGGCTTAGAGATGATTCTCTGAGATTCTAAAATATGTACTATTTAATACATAATGCAAAAGGAAAAGCTGGTTTCTTAATGTAAGAACACGAGAATGGAACCAGCTGCAACGTTATGCCACCCTGATGCAGCTTTGATGCTACACTTTTAGCAGTGGATTAAATATTGATACCTCTTTCTGCCCCCTCACCTCCCAGACACTCCAAAAGCTCTTGCAGTTGTTTGTAAGTGTTTATAGAAGAGCTGGTCAAGTTTCTCTAGTTTTTCCCACTGAATTCTTGTGAATTATTAAAGAGTTTAAGGGGGAAAATGTGTGGGCAGTTTTATTCTATAAATACACGAATCTGTCGGTGAACAAGAAAACTTTTTAAGCCCAAGTGAAACATGTTCAGATTGGTAACAAGGTCTCTGATGTCCCTTGGCTGCAACGAGATCAGACCCAAGATCAAGTAAACAGTGTATGAAATGCAACTCTAAAATGGGAAATAAATGTGTAATTACGCCCCAAATGAAAGGCAGATGTCGGGAACTCAGGGATCACAAGGGCTGGTATGAAAACCACGCAACAACCTGATGCTTGTTGGACCCAGATGTCACCCTCAAGAGTGACTTACACACCCCTGAAAGCATTCAGGGTGCTGGGGAAGAGTTCTTGTACTGCTGAGGATCAGGAAAGCAGGGAGGTTAAGAGGAGATTTATAGGGCTGTCAGAATATTGTGCTCGGGCTGGAGACGCTGCAGTTCAGTAGGACAATGAGCTCCTCCTGCAGCAATCGCTGGGCTCCCAGGGCAGGGTGTGCAGGTCTGTTCACAGCAGGAACAGGGTCAGGGAGAGTTCTCCCTGTGTCACTCCTGGCTCCTGACACTAAGCAGCTTCCTGGAGCTCTTGGATTTAGTTTTAGCCCATCCCCAGATATCTCAGCATCTCTAACTTGTGGTTATGACACAGACTGACTAAATGATCTTTCCTTGCTGTCAGAGAAGCTGAAATTCCACAATACTTGGCAGAATCCTTTGAGTGAGCGAAAGGTGGCACCGTGCAGCGTTCAGGTGGAGCTGGAGGATCACTGAAAATGATTTCAGGTTCAACTGTGAGCTCTGTAAAATACTCAGGCTGCTAAATTCTGATGTCTCTATTCACTCCTCGTTGTAGTGGAAATGAATTCAGTGGGAGATGTTACAGGACTGGTCCACACTGACCCATGTATTAGCAAACTAAAGTTCTTTTTGTTTTCAGTTTCTGTACATTGTGTTGCCTTGCTTTTTAATTTATTTATTTATTTATTTATTTATTTATTTATTTATTTATTCTAGTGCCATGGCAGACTGACTGCTCAAGTTGTCAACCTCGGGCTGAACAAAGACATGCTCAGATGACATGACTGAAAGGCTGTGCTTTCCCTCCTGATGGATTGTTTGGCTCCCTTGTATGTGTGTGTTTGCAGCTTTATCACTGAGTGAATAGTCAGAGGTTCAAGGTTTCCAAGCCACACAGATCCCTCATTCTCTGGGTGTTTTAGCTTATTGTAACTCGATGGCAACGTTCAGTCGAGTGCTGGGAGCAGCTGGTCCTTTTGTGAAAATATTTCCCCTCTGTAGTTGTGTTTTATTGCACCTCATCTTGCAGTGGGGAAAGCAGGTGTTGGGGAGAACCTGAAATTTAACTCAAATTAAATGATAGAGCAATAAGAAGTATTTGGGGAACCCAAAAATATAAATTCTCTTGTTCTTAGAGGGTAATAATTTTTTTTTAATTTATTTTTTTAAGTCTGTGAAGAGAATTAGAGGGCAGTTTTTGTTCTTGTCAGTGGTTTTCAGCAGCAGCAGGTGTGTTGGAGTTATTAGCCTGCCTTCATATGTGATAACTGGACCAGTTTGAGAGGTGTGAGGGAGAGAGCACAATGTCTGAGTAACGGGGAGCTTGTTTGTAGAAACTGATGCTCTCAGCTGTGTTATCTCTGAGCGTGGCTTGTTTGTTTTTTAAGGATTTTAAAGGAAAGAAAATGAGTGGGGCACCTCACAAATATCTGGAGGTAAAAGGAAAAAAGACTTGGTTGTGATGGTGCCTAAAAACAACCTCCCTTCCCCCTCGAATCAGAAGTCTCTCAGAAGGTGCTTGTGTTTGTTGCTCACAGAACTGCTAATTTTTGGCACTTTTCTTTGAGGGTGTTGTGGCTTCCCAGGAAACAACATTGCCTGAAGGATCTGTAGGGACCAGACAGCCCCAGTTTTTTGATGTTTGCTGCTGGAGGTTGAGTAAAGAACACTTTTAGTTCCATCCATTTGTGCTGGGCCTGTTCAGGCTTTCCTAAACAGCTGCTCTTAAGCTTCTGTACCCACAGCAGCTGCTGCAGCTTTGGGAATGGAGGCTGTGCCCGAGTTCCCCTGAAGGATCAGATCATTGCCATTCCGGGCACAGAGCGCAGTCGATATTCCCCAGTCCTAATAAAACGTGGCAGCTTTCCAAGTGACAGCCCAGGACTGTGCCTGGAGACTCACTCACGTTTCCAGGGTTGCCAGCAATAAGTCTGGTGACCTTGTTTTTCCTAAAGGACCATAAGCACTGGTGTGATGCTGCTGTGGGTGGTTTCTGTGAGACAGGTAGTTCATCTCCAGCTGGTTCCTGGGCTCTTGGATGTTCTGACTGGAAGGGCGTGAAACACTTTCTGGTGTTCCCCAGATTTCCTTCTTTGCATCCAGTCTCCTGTGTGTGAAGGGGATGTTTTGCATCCTGTGCTGGGGCAGAGGAGGGTGGTGGGTGTGAGAAGCCACTGCTGGGTGAGCCAGGAGAGGCAATAAACGTGCAGAATGCTCTGTTCTGAAAAGCAGCGGGAGCAGAGAACAGTCATATTCCGTGACAGCACAATCAATAGGGCTCTGTGGAAACAAATGAGAGTTTTATCTCTCCAGGCTATTGTGGAGGGCAGACTGAGGCAAATGTTTAATGGGTTCATGCTTTGGAAATCATTCTGTAACTGTAAGGGAGAGGAACAGGCTTTTAAAAATTGAGTGAGCAATTATGAAAAGGAGGTTTAGTCCCACTCCTGGAAACGCTTCGTTTTGTCAGCCTCGAGTCGGTGTTTGAACAAGCACCGGGCAGTCAGCAGGCAGAGCAGCCACACAGTGCTCTTTGTGTGTTTATTTGGTGGCTTCACACTCGGTGTGAGTTGATTTTCATACCTGTAGAATATATGGAATACGTAAAACGTGGATGTCTGTCCTGGGGAAAGCCGAGCGTGTGGATAGAGGCAGAACATCTGGTTTCCAAGGGAATACCCCTGCAAATATAACCTCAGAGCAGTATGATTATACACCAGCATCCCTTTCATTCTTGAATTTTGGCATCTAGTTTGTCCCACAGGATGACTCTGAGAAGCCTGTTATTCTCAAAGTGCTGATCAGCACTGCAGAATGTGCTGTTCTACAACTCTGCAATCAAGAGCCCATTATTGACTGCAAAAGTGTTCATAAATATTTGGGAACAGTAATGGTAACATGGATTACCCTGTAAGAACTCAGTGCTACATGGGAGCAGTGAGAAATGGGCTGTTCTAAATCTTACAACCTGTTTTTCCTGGTGTGAAGCAAATGAGAGTAACAAACGATCCAGGAATAAAACATCCACATGCACAAAGTGTTACCAGAAGCCGTCCTTGGCTACTGGAAAGCTGTGATATTTGTGCCAATTCATGAGGCTCTTGGGCTCTGGGTTTTTTTTTTTTGGTAGAAAACCTGGGAATGTTGGGTTTGCTTTGACAAAAGAACTGTGTGTTGTGGTGTTTTGACCAGGCTCACTTCAGCTTCCAAAGGAAGAGGGAGAAATTCCAGCTGGAATTTCTTGTTGATACAACACATGTGCAGAAGCTCCTGCTCCCTCCTTCACATATGTATATATATATTTATAGCTGTGGTAGTTATGCAAACAAGGAGAGATGACTCCTCACTGGATTGCCAGGGTTGTTTGAGAGCATCAGCAATTTATTCAAACTTACTAATTTTATTTAAGATGGGAGGTGTTTACTTAGGTCACTTTGTTTTTAAAAACACTTGGAGCACCAAAAGCCTTTGTTACTTTACTCCAGTCACTTCAGTTACTGTAGTGAGAACCAGGGCAGAAAAATGCCTTTTTTTATTTCCTTCTGAATGAAAGAATAGCCTGAGTTTCAGAAATACTAAGATGAAGTGATTTTTTCCCCCTTTACCTTGTCAAATTAACATGATTGCATGTTTCACTTTTTATGCTAAAGAGTTTCTGATCTTCAAAGCCAACTTTCAAACAGACACTCTGGTTCAGGCGAGGAGACTAATATTTTAGAAGGAATATTACCAGTAATAAAAAAGACAGAGTTATGATAGTTTGCATTAATTTTAATAACTTTTTGTACAGCTCTTGAGTCAAGATGTGAGAAATTAAAGGGTTCTTGGCTGGCCTGCAGTGTATTTATTGCTGATGGCTGGAATTATCTCATGCAGATGTGGGAAAAGGCTGCATGGAGTTTGTTGTGTGGCTGCAGCAGGGCTGGGAGTGCAGTTTTTAATCTCTGGTTGGTAGTGGCACAACCCTGTGTCCATATTATCCCTGCTTGTGATCTCTGCCCTTCAGGTGGGACAAACTGCTGTCGAATTATCGTGGCTTTCAGTAGCATTTGGTTTAGCAGAGGGTAAAAAGAAAATCATGTGGGCGCTGGTGCTTCAGTTCTCGGTGTCAGTGATTAACTGTGCAGGTTGATTCCTTCACACCAGGAGGGTCAGAGCTGTCAGTTCAGTGGGTGTTTCCCTCAAAGGTGTCTCCCTTGGCAAGGCCGAGGTGCAGGTGGAATGTCTGATGAGCTCCTGGGAAACGTCCACTCTCGTTTATCACAGGAACCATCAATAATGCACCAGATGTTTTGACTGCATTTGGGGTTTGTGTTAAATTAAACATAGGCAGGGGTGCACGAAGTTCATTGTTAAGACTGCCAAGGCTGGTGCTGTGACAACCACTCTGTGTTCTGGGTTGGGGTTTTTTTTGTTTATTTTGATGTTGCTTTTGACTCTGTGTGTGTGTATGGTTTGTGTGTTTGTGGGTGTCTTCATAGTAAAGAATTGCTCTGAAATTAGTTGTCTTCATTCAGCTGAGCCTGTTCTCTCAAGTTAAAGCTGCTTTGAACAATTATCTTCTTCCATCCTGTCAGTCAAGCCTTACATTATGAGTTTAGTAAGCAATTACTTTCCCTGTTTGCGTTTCACGGGCTGAGATGGAGGCAGGGTTGTAAGTGGCAATAATTAGATATAATACCTGTGTTGTAAGGCAAGCAGAAAACTTCAGATGGGGGTTGTATCTTGTGCTTAACAACACCTCTGTGTG
>JAWWLV010000061.1:6352794-6383129 GCA_035041135.1 Platyrinchus mystaceus | reverse complement strand
ACTGAAAATAAAAGTTGTCTTTAATTACATCCTACGGTGAGGAGGTTGGTGATCAGTGCCTGGCTGGCTGTTTGCTTTTGGCTTCCAGTTTTCTGTGACAGCAAAAAAAAATGTCCCCTACTTAGCTCCTATTTTATGAGTTTGCTTTTATAACTGTTTGTGTCTCGATCTTTAGGCAAAACCCTGAAGCAAGGTGTTCCTATATTGGTGTCTTGAAGGAAAAGGTACTGAAATGTCATTTTTTTCCACCAGATGAGCACACACTGCAAATACAATTTCCAAATGGGATTTCCTTTGTTTTTGGCAGTTTACCTCCTCTGGAAATTACAGTAATCATTTGAGTAGGAAGCTTTCAGAGGCAGAAGGAATAGTTTAAGAAGAATTACTTTCAGACTAGAATGTTGCAGAGTAATATTTGAATCCTTTTTCTCTTGAGCCATGACCAGCCCTTCCACCCACTTGTACACTGAAGATCATGCTCTGTTTTCCAGGTAAACCTTAATTTGAAAACATAATGATATTTAAAACCATTCAGCCTCTTTTTCAGTGTGGGATTGATCACCCCAGGCCAAGAACCCAAAACCAGGGAATGTCAGTCTGTCAAACATGCCCAGCAAAGACTTGGGGATCAAAACCAGCAAAACACAATTACAGGCTAATTGATGAATGTAATTACATGTAGATGTGACCAAAACCTGGTTCTGCAACATTAGCAATTTAATTACAGAATGCATAGTGATTGTAAACCTTGCAAAAAATATTTTGCTGGTAGAGGTAGCTGCTATTTCACATCCTGTTTTTCACATAAACTGGTTTTAGTGGCCAGTGTAAGAACAAGTGAAACATCTGAATTTGCATCAGGATGAAGCTTCCTCTGGAAACTCAAGCACCATTTTAAATGTCTTGCCAAATTTAAACCTAAGAAAAATAACTTTATTTCTCCCAGCTTTAGCCTGTTGCCTGCAAACTGGATTTTAAACCTCTTGTCAAGTGCCAGGCAGTGAGTTCTCTTTGTGGGATGTCATTTGGGAATGCTGATTCCAAGCATTTTGCCTGGTGTGTGTCTTTCCACTCATCCTCCTTCCAGTGCTGGTTTAGGTCCCTTCCCTGCTGTAGCAGTGGCTGAGTCTCAGCCCAAGTTCGTTCAGGAGCTGCCCCTGCCCAGGTAATTGTTTTAAAAGCTCTTTCTAATCTCATCTTTGTTGGCTTAACTAAACCCTCGATTTGGAACTCAGGTGAAAGGACTGTGTGGGGAGGATTCTGGAATAGTTCCTGGGCTGTGCCAGTTCTGTCTTGTTGGGGGTTGGTTTTTTTTAGTTTATTATCAATATTTTGAAACAATATTTTGCTGGCTGTGTCTTCTAAAGGTTTGGCACAACAGAGGCTGCTGAGGGCAGGGGTTTCCTGGGGCATCCTGGGTTTTGTGTGGTGAGGCTGCAGCACAAATCACTGCTGGGCCTGATCCAGGGGGTTTCTGATGCAAGAAACAGGTGGTGACAGGCAGTGGCAGCTAATCCGGGTGGGATCTGCTGGGGAGAGCAGGAATGTGGGAGATGGCTGCCCTGGCCATGTCTGGCATTAATATTAGAATAGCTGTCAGGAAAGGTCACAGTCCTGCTGATCCAACGTGAAAGCCACACAATCTTGTTAGCAGATACTGCACCCCCCCAAAGAGGATTACACAGCAACAATAGTTCATCGTGTATCTCTTTGCTGCTCTCCAAAGGAGATTGATTTATTTTGCAGGTGTGTGAATGACAAAACACAAAACTGGAGTTCTTTTCTTAATAAAATGTACCCTTCACGTAACACTTGAGCTGTGCTTTTCTAAGTAACCTCGTAATGATCTACAAGCTTGCCTTTGGCTTAAGAAGATTAAGGAATTAATGTCAAATTACAGACATAACTGCAAATAGTATTTACTATGTTCAGCATGCAAGGAGAGGCAGACAGTTGACAAACATGAAATATATTTTTAAAAGTCCTTTTTTTTTTTTAACTTGAAGGAGCACAACTACAACGATGTCATTGTGCTGTGTGGGAGGAAAAGATGCCTTGGCCAGGGAGAGGTGGTTGTGTTCTGTGAGGTTTGGCTGAGGATACAGGCAGGGAATTGAAGGTGTCAGTTTAATTCTGCATCAGACAGTTCCTTGTGTGTCAGCAAAGGCTGGGAGATCACGGTTTTACAGGCAAAGTGTCCGTGTGTGCAGGGGGTGAGTTGGGGGTGAGACAATGATAAAACGCCTAAGAAGATTGTCCGTGTTACATAATGCTAATGGAATTATGGCTGGATAAACACATTAATATGAGGGAGGGAAGGAGGGAGGAAATGCCCAGGCTTTCAGCTGTGGGAGGCACAAATGTTGGTGTTGAAAGGCAGGGCAGAATTTCTGGAGGTGGTTTTAAATTCGGGGGAGGTTTTTACAAATAACGCGTAATGAGTTTTCCTTTTCCCAGCTGGAAATGGCTTACCTTAAGCTTGCTGTTTTGGTCAAGTGAAAGGGAAATGAGGGCTGAGGAAATGCTCTTCAGCAAAAGGTGGGAAAGCCACCAAGGTTGCTCCTCTGTGAGGGGCTGCAGGAAATGTTTTATTTAATGTGCACAGCAGTTTGTTAATTTTCAGAATCAGCAGCAGTGGGTTCACAGAACAGGCTCTGCTAAAACAGGGCCTGGACTATTGATCCTTTTTCAGGAAAGAATCTGTATTGAGATGTAAAGATTCATAGTTGTCAAAGGCTCAGATTTGTCTTTAAATACATACTATTTTTAGCTACTGCTCTTAATTATTTGTCAGTGTTGGTGTTCAGGGGTAAATAAACATGTGAGAAGGCAGGAGGTTAAAACTTCCCATGACTGTGTGAGCTGTAAGAAGTGTTGGAAAACTGCAGCCTTTGGATGTGCAGGAGGGCAGAGCTGCCAGCAGGAGATCTGGGAGATGCTTTGCCTGTCTGTGACACTTAATTTAGACCTTAAAAGCTGCGATTCTCTTGCAGCAAACATCTCCAGGGAAGACGGTTTGTGATGGAAGTGTGTTCTGTCCTTTCTGCAGGATAGTGTTTCTGCCTGCTCCCATTGCCAAAAACTTTTCTGACCTCCTTTTCCAAATCTCTATTTTCCTGGCAGTGCCTTAGTGTGTTGAAGAGACAAATGATTTTCTTCTGCCTCTCTGGCTTTACCTTGAGCTTGTTTAAACATACAGAAAACCCACTTTTATTTTAACTCCTCATTTCTCCCGTGATTTACTTTTAAAGGAAGTGCTGGTTTGGAGATAGCCCCGAATTCTTAAGGCCCTTTGAGTTCTTGCAGCATCCAAAGGAAGGTCCTCAGGAGATCTCTCTGAATCCCCTTTAGATGAAGGATGAGTGTCCTCCTCAAGGAAGATTAGAAGGATAATCACAGATTTGGTGAAACACAAGACAGGTCTGCAGGATGAGATGTGTGAGTGAAGCTCCAGAGCCTGACCTTGGGTGTTTATGGGCTTGTCTGGCCTGGAACAGCCCTTGGGCTGGGGAGGGAAGATGAGGGTGGTGTGGGGTGAGGGGAAAACCCCTCCCCTTATTTGGGGACTTAAATTGCCTGCAGAACTCAGCAGGAATCGCTGGCATTGTGTAACTTGTTCTCCCCTCAGTCATCACTTGTGAGCCTGTTAAATTCAGAGGATAAAACCAAAATGACATCATGAAATTCTGCAGTCTGTTTTTTCTTTGGGTTTTTTTTATTTCTCCTCCTGAGGGCTCAGATTTGGGAAAACAGGTGAAACCCTAATAATTGAATTGATGAAATCACTGATTAGATCCTCTCTGCAAAGCTCCTTTCTGGTGTCAGTGTTATTATCTTTTACATGTACCTGCTTTAAGCAAAAAGTTTACAGTCAGTGAGTGAGAATTTTAACCATGTATTTCTGTGTGGCAGTAACTAACCCTCATTTGGGATTGAAATAGGCCTTTTAATAGCAGTTTGATAACTTCAGTGGGTTTTTAATTAACTGAAATTCCACGCCTTAACATCTTTCTCTTACAAATAATAATTAAAAACTCCAGTTCTTAGGACTGGGAGGTGATCTTAGAGATGGCTGATGTTAAAACAGATCAGGAGTGGCTCCTGCAATCCATACTCGGCTGACAGGAAAAATCTGGGAGGCAGCAGCTTCCTTTTTCCCTGCAGTGAAAGGTGAAGTCTTGGAAAACAAAGCTTAGCTTTTACTCAAGATGAGCTGGTTAGTTCTTCTTCAAAGTGACAGAGAAGCAGCAACGCTTTTTAACAGCTTTGTGCTTTAACCAGAGGTTGTGGCTTCTTTTGTTGGGAGCACCCTGATAGCACAGATCAGGGCAGATAGTTATGGGTGTAAATTCAGAAAATACATTTATCTCCTGATGTCAGCAAAACGCTGCTGGGTTCACTGATGTGTTACCAATTTTTTTGGTGTTAATCCTGCTGGTTTGGGGCTGTTGCACAGCGGTGGGGAGGGTTTGAGTGCAGGAGGACGTGGGGTGATGTCACTGGTGAGGAGTTGGCTCTAGAGGGTGCTCTGCGCCAAGGCAGCGCCTCCTTCCCCTCTCCAGCATGCACAGATGACGTTTGGCTGGAGGAAAACAATAAAGACCTCCCTGCTTTTCCTCCTGCCTCCCTCACCACGGTGGAAACCTCAGCGTTGGTTTGGCCTGCAGAGTTTCCTCTGGAAGCTGCTGCTTAATTATTTAGCTCTGGGGGGATTCCTGCACTGGGAGCTCTGACGTCCTTCCCCGGGTCTTCCTGCTGGCTGAAATAATTTGGATGTTTGAAGTGTCTTTGGAGGCCTTTACAGAGCATAAATAAAAGCATGAGTGGTTCAAATTGGATGGCATTTTCTCCCTTTCTTGGACAAGAGGTAAATTACTGCATTTTTGCCTCAATATATTAATGGAGAAAGAAACAGTGTCTTGACCTGCTGTGATTTTTAATACCCCTCTCTAGCAGCTGGTAATAACTGGTTGTAAAACATCTAATAATGTACAAATTCCACACTGAGATTTCACATAGGGATTTTGTTGTTGTTGTTTTCCTGTTGGCTATAACTGTCCATGTAACACTTTTCTTCTTTTTCTTGCATTTAAACAGCCTTGCCACCCTTTCCCAAATGTCCCAGGGAGGGAATTTCCTGCTTGCAAACCCTAAAGCCTCAAAGTGCTGCTGGTTCTGACTCTCATGGCAGGGTGGTGGAGTCACCTCCTAAATGAAAAGCTGAACTCCTTTTAGCCAGTCATTTAAAACATGAAAACACAGCTCTGGCATTAACTGCACAGATACAAACTGGACTTCCAGCTCTCTTAATTTAGGGAGCTTTTTAATAGATCTTTTTTTTGCTCTGAGTGTGGGGAATTGTTTCCCTGATGACTAAAAAAAAAGCCCCTGTGTTGTTTAAGGTCTCTTGGAAAGCTGTAGCTCAGGTTTCTGGCCAGGGAATATTTACACCTGCAAGTGCTTTGTCTGTTCAGATCCTTTTGCTGCATTTTTGGCAGGGATGTTGTTGCATTTCTTTCACACCTTGAAGTCTTATTCTGGGACATGCCAAATTTTAGGGACTGTGACTGTGCTCCCTTCTTTTGTCTCACTGACTGTACTTTGCAAAATGTGACTGTTTCCCCCTGAATATACAATCAGGTAATAGAAAGCTCGTAATTTTTACCCCTTGACTTGAGTGGTTATGAGGATAGTAATTGTTTCAGCCTGATGGAGATTAAAACCTGTCTCCCATGTCATTTCTTAAATGTGGAAATAGCTGCAGGCTGTGGAATAAAATATTTGATTTATTTTGCAACCCCGTGAAAGGCCATAATGCAAGAACTGTATGGATTTGTTTGGTATAAAAGCTTAATTTAAAAGGAGAAGCAGCAGCAGCAGCCTACTAGACCATTTCTGGCTGTGATTTCTATTTTAGGAGGCCAGGGCCCAATGTGGTGATTTGTGTGGTATAATGACGGTAATTCCGAGCTGGGAGATGAGTTGTCTGTAATTCTGAGCCTCTCTCAGCGTTCCAGCTCCTTATCAGCAGAGTTAACACGGGGTGAACTGTCTGTAATACATGGAGTTTTCCCTCCTTTTCTCCAGTTAAAGGTGAAAGTTATTACAAGCATGTGTGCTGGCTTTTGTTGGCACTGAGGAGTGCTCTGGTTGCTTGCACATTATTGCTGTGGACATATTTTTCTGCTTAACGTGGTGAGCAGTTGTTTAATTGCAGAAGCTGTTACTTCTGATCCTGACTAGAGTAAAAAAATCAATGTCTTCTCTGCAGTCTGAACTAATAGGAATCAAACTCATTGAAGGATGGAAATGGTTTAATCAACAGAGAGCTGTCTTAAAGGTTATTTAAAAAAAAACCAACAAAAAAACCCTCCAGTCAACAAATCCCCAAACCAACTGAACACCCCCAGCCCAGCTCTGAACTAATGAGCAAAGCACGGTGCTTCTTCCTCCCTGCAGCTGCACTAATGAAGGGAAGGTGGGACAGGTTTTAATCTGCCAGGGACATGGTGATATTCTTGGGGGCTGTTTGATTTCCAAGGCTTTCCTTTTAACCACCACTTCTTGTCTCCATCTTCAGCCTTTGTAGGAACTGACAAAAACGAGGTCTAATGATGGGTTTCTTTGTAGTGGGAGCCATGAAAGGCACTCGGTCTTTTCATTCCGACACCTGAATCCAACACAATTGTCTCGCCTGTTCTTGACCTCATTTGTCCAGTGAGCTCTGCTGATTTAAAATACATCAGTGGCACCTCTGGTTGTTGGGACCCCAAAGTGCAGATTTCCCTGGGAAGTCCCAGGGGGGACGTTTGGTTGGCCATTCCTTTGGAAAAGCGTTAGGTGGTGGTGTTGGGGTTGGAATTGCTGCCTTGTAACCCTGTAAGTTGGGGAGTGGACTAAGCAGTCACTGCTTGGGGGGGCTGTGGAATAAACTTGGTGTTGCTTTCTTGAAATCAGTGCTAATATTTAAGCCCTGTTAACAGCTGGGCTGTGCAGGTGAGCCTGGAAATACAGGCTTTGGTTGGAGACAGTTCTCCAGTTCCCCCTCTTCTCTAAACTTCTACTTGAGGTTTTTTTTCTCCTTTTTATTTACTCCTGACATTCCCTGCTCAATCTCTTTTACCTGTGCTACCCACTGGCATCCTCATGGCAGTCAGACACGTGCAGTGTGACGTTTTTTGTCTGGTGTTTAGGGGGGAGAGCACAAGTTCTTGCTGTGGGAGGTCACCTGAGTGTGAACTGTTGTTCTTTCAACCTTTTCCTTCTGAAACTCGGTGACTGAAGGAAGTGAAGAGTGAAGTGGATCTGTGACTGCTCAGTGATGATTCTGTGAAACCAAAACAAAGTCTTTAAATTATGTTTTCACCTCTGGCATGTTCAGATCCAAAAAAAAAAAAGGCAAAAGCAGCAGGTTTTACTTCAGGAGGAATTTGCCTGCCAAGCTTTAATAAAATGGATCGGTAATGAACTCATGAGGTGACATGTATGCTTTTTTCCTGATAAAACATTAGCATGAAAATGCAGCAGTTCCTGTCAGTCACCTTGTCAGAACCCAGACAGGGTGTTCAGAAGGGATGAGACAACAGCCCTGGAGCTGGGAAGGTGCACTCTGTGAATCCCACAGCCCTGCCCGGGCTCTCCTGGGTCTCTGAGCCCTTTGCACGCTGGTTCTGTTGTCTGCCAGCTCGTGTGCTGGTTGATGAGGTGATTTCTCAGGTGGAGGGGGAGCCAAGCACAGCCAAGAGCTCCCTGTGACCCCACTTGGCTCTGTGCTCTCCGGGTGTTCCCTCGGTGGCAGCACTGGAGGGGAGAACTGGAGACCTGAAATTTTTCGGCTGCAAAGTCAAATCTCTTCACGGGCTTCGTGGCTTTCCTGGAATCCCCGGTGCTTCGGTGGGTGTTTTTGGAGGCTGACACTAGATGGCAATGCTGCAGCTGGACCCTGGCACCTCCCTGCCAGCTGGGCACAGTTTGCTCTGGAGCCCTTTTGGTTGAAAGAGGATTTTTCTCTCTCTCTGCAGTGGCTCTCGAGCTGTTTGTTGGTACGTTGGGAACTTGTGTCGCATCCTCCCAGACTCGTGAGTTCCTTTTGACCGGGGGTGTTTGTTTTTTCCTGTAAATTTAATGTAGGATGTACAAATACTTCCTGAAATGAATGTTTGTTCTGTGGAATTGTCCCTTGGTGGGTGTGTTTCAGGTCTTGCTTTGCAATCTGCAGGCAGTTATTTCACCAGAGATGTAATGCAATGCCTGGGACACGATTTAGGATGGCAGGGATTGGTACTCTCATATTTTACAGTTTTCTGCAAGTGCTTTCAAGAAATTCCATAGATACTTCTCACATATCCCTATTGCTGTGATGTCTTGCAATTATTTGGCTGCTCATTTCTGATGGGGATTAAGTATTTGAAGTTTTTCTGTCTTATTTTGTGTGGATTGCGAGAAGAGACAACTAAATAGAAGACCTGGGGTGCCTTTTATGCTGAATTCTCTTAACAGGCCACTGAAGAAACAGTGGAAGGGAAAAGCTGCTGTGTTGGAGGTGTAGCCTTCCTAAAAATACTAAGTTTCTGTGTTCCTGTAGCTGCATAACATGTGAAACCAACATGAATGTAGATAAAACCAGTGTGTGTGTTCTACTTGAGAATTTTGAAGGAAGTTCAGAGTCAGAATAGGGTCACGTGAGTGGGATTTTTAAGCCCTTGGTGTGATTTTATGTTGTTTTATGTTAAATACCAACAGGAAAACGTGCATTGTATCGACAAGCAGCACTGATTTATATTAAAATATACAGCAGGATCCGTTTCTTTGGAGAGAGGGTTTGATAAGTTGGTGTAAGCCATGTTTAACTGTTGCCACCTCCTCAATCTGCAGCGTGAGAAACGTTGTGAAACTCACTTTGAAAGGCTTTTGTGACTGTTAATTGGTTGATAACAGCTATCAAAAATCTGCTGCTTCCTTTTAGTTGACTAAAAGTTTCTGTGTAGGTGGTTGCAGACTCACTGGTGTGTGGAACAGTAGTGCACCAGCAAATCCCTGTCTGCCTGAGAAAAAGACAAGGCAAAATAAGCAGAGTCCAGCAAACTGCCCAGATAATTAGTGTGATTTGAGGCTTTAGGTACAGTTTTGACTTGATCTCTTTATCAAGCCTTCCAAAGTGCAAAGAGACCTTTCTGAGAAGGATCAAAGTTATATTTAGGTGAGTGGCTGTAGCATGGCCAAGGCAGATACCTCCCAGTGTTTGGGTGCAATTCTTACCCTGGTTTATTTTTTTTAAGGCTCTTAAGAAATGTGGGAAAATATCCATTTTTTAAAATAGCCCACTGTTTCTTCCTGTGAGTTGCTTACTCTTATGAATCTGTGGGGGTGAAAAGAAGAGGAATAAACTGAGAACCTTCACATTATTCCATGTTTGGGGGATTCTGGAGGGGTGAATTAGTTCCATCCACTGGGTATCTTGTCCTGTAGCCCAGAGTTTCTTCTCTGTGCAACTGAACTGGGGTTCTGTGGTTTCAGGCTGTTAACATTTCTTCAAGATTATAGTAGAAACTTCCTGTTTTTAGAGCTTATCTCCCTGTCTGGAGGGAGAGATTATTATAGGTATGGTCACATCCTGTGGTTGTTGTCACTTAGAGGAAAAAAAAAAAACAACCCCTATTGAATTTTCAGAGGCCTTTGAATGTGCAAGTGATTCCTGCCCCCAAAAAACCCCCTCTGTGATTCCAATAAAAGGCTCTAAATCCAGTGGGAATTTCGTGTCTCTGTTAGTTCAATTTGTGTGTGGAGAAAACCTCTTTGGTAAAGGATCTGTGTGGCTCTGGAAGGAAGATTGTGAGGGAAGCATTTGGGAGTCATTTCCTTCAGCTGGGAGTAGGAACATGCTTTGTGTTAGAACAGTTTAAACACTCCACGGGCCGTCGATGGGGGGATCGAGTTTTCCATTCCCAGAGTTTCAGTTTAAACAGGCAAAACTTCCATTGTTTTACAGCTGCTTTGATAGAGCTGGAAAAAAGATGCCTTTGCTCAGTTCTTCCTTCCCTCCTTTTCTTGAGCTTTACCCCTCCCACACAGATTGAAACTATTCAGAGTTTTATTTTCTTTGCTTTTTTATATACAGCTGAGAACAAACAGCTTCCTGTTTGCTTTTTAATGCATACATTAGATTTTCAAGTATGTAAATTTTCCCTTTAATATGTGACTTCTTTTTCTTGACAAATATTTGGATTTTTTTTCTTTTCTTTGTCCTTCTGAAATAACTTCAGTGCATTCTTTTGTGTTGAATACAAGAGGCCGCTGAACAGGTTGATGTCTTGCCCTAAGTACCACAAAATCTGGCAGACACACACTTGGTTTTGTTTTAATATTCTTGGCTTACAGTTTGCCATTCTGTAATTTGGAGGTTCCCAGGGCAGGGATTTTCTACAAAACCATTTCTGAATTTCACTGTTGGTCCCTACAGAGGAGAGGAAACAAACCAGGAGGGAAATATCAGGGGGGAAAAAAAGTGATTTTTGTGATGAGCAAATGAAGTTTTTTTCCTTAAATTTGCCTTGCCTGGTTTGTTTTGATTTCCAGCTGGGAGGGCTGGACCTGCTTTGGAGTCACTTGTCTCACTTGTTGTTCCCCTTACCTTGGTCACACCATCCCAGCCGAGTTTATAACCCTCACACCTATGCACATCAAAGCTTTTATTTTAAAATCTGCTGCATTCCTCAGCCTGTTTATCTTTTTTTTTGGTGTGTTTTCCCCTCCCTTCTCTCTTCCCACCCTGTCTTTCTGGCTGAGTTTTGCCCTCTTTGAGGTGCATTGCCCTGGGGTGAAGTTTTATTTTAACCCTGCCCATGTCCCTTCCCTGCCTCAGGTGTGTTTTTCCTTGGCCTTTTGCTGGGCACAGACACTTCAGCCTTTGGAGGGGCAGAACAGGGAGCTGTGAACACTCATTTCATTGTGTGAGGAACTCTTGAGTGGGCTGAGCTGTTTCTTTTTGGGTTGTGGTTGGTATTTTTCTGTTTGTTTGTTTCCCCCAACACTTCCTAAGCTGGGCCTTCCTGTAAAATCCTGCTTTTTTTTTCACGTGTTAACATGTGAATTGCCTTTAGTCCTCACAGCTCCCTGGGGAAGCCACTCTTGTTTTTTCATCCCTACTGTGACAGAAGTTGCATCCAAGATGCTGCACAAAAATAACCCTCCAGATTTCTCCCAAAGACACACAGAACAGAGCTGAGCAGCCCTTTGTATCCAGACTCGTGCCTGTCTTGCCAGTTGGAGTTTGGTGTTACCCTTGCAGGGCTGGCAGGGGGGCAGTTGGTGGCAGTTGCTGGTGACAGTTACAGAAGGTCGTTGTCTGCAACTCTCAGGCCTCAGGGTCGTTCAGAAGAGGCTGAAGTTCCTCAGACTTTGCTGTGCTTGGCAGGGTTTTCCTTCCCCAGGGTATTGATGTGGTGTTAGATTTGAACACTGACCTGTGAGGAGTTACAGCTTGAGCAGAGGTCACCTGGAATATAAACCTGAGCACCAGGTAAGTACAGAAAAAGAGTCAGAGTTCTTGAACCATAAAAGGTGTGAGAGTGTCAGTAATTTGGTTTTGCAGGCTCCAGGTTGGATGCTGCATAACCAGAGGCTTGTGTGGGGGGAAAGCCTCACCCCAACCAAACCCAAAAAACCCTAAAACCCCCAACAAACCAGAATGTAACCCAACAAAAAAAAAAGCCAAACTTTTAAAGGGTGCAGGTTGCATTTGGAGATTGGAGAGAGGGAAGGAAATGGATCATGCAAATTTCAACAGTTCTACTGTAAATTAAAATAACAAACAACCCTTCCTGTGCTGGTTTTAAGAACTGCTGTGTGTGTAAATGTGGGGGAGAGGAAGCAGCCAGGACTGCTTAACTGTGTGCAGAGTTTACAGCCTCCTTAGGCCAGGATTGCAGCACCAAATGGCCTTTTGATTCTGTTGAGGCAATAACAGCATTTCCTCTCACAGGTTACATTCCAGGAGTGTGGAAAAGCACCCTGGTGTAAGTGTGGAGCGAGTCCTTAGTGCTGTGGCTGCCTGGAGCTCAGAGCAGGTTTCCTGTTGGGTGTTCCACATGTGCTCACAGATCTACAAGCACAGACAGGACCTTTCCTGCTCGGAGCGGATTTGAAGAAATTTGTGTGCAGACGGCAGCAACTGTCCTGTCAGGAGCAGAGTATCAGTTCCTCTCAGCTGTGTTTGTACCAATAAACCAGCACATTGTTTACAGAGGAATAGAACCTCACCTCTAACCTGACCAAAGGTTTTGTGTTTAGACAGAGCCCAGATGCTTTGATGTCGAATTGAAAACAAACAGAAACGGGTAACAAATATTGGGCACTGCTGTTGGGAGCAGGCAGGGTGACCTTTCCTGGCAGCACAGCCAGCGGCTCCTCTGCTCTGCTGAGGAATCTCCAGGTGACCATTGGCCTCTGGAATTCTCCAGCTAATTTTGGGTTTAAACTGCCCCTGCTTGGGGCTTTTTTTTTGTGTTTCATGGGAGGAATCAGTGGTGTTTTGGCTGGCAGTGTGTGTGTGTGGTGTGTGTGCGCTGACAGGGAAAGGGAAACTTGTGATGAGGAGTGGAGTTGAGTGACACGCAAGAAAAACAGTGTGGTGACAATATTAAGCTGTTGGCTTGTTCTCCATCAGCCTACTCCCTTCCTCTTCCCACCCCCCATCCAAGGCCGAATCTGAGGGGAGAGCTTGATTTACTTGGAGCTCTGAAGACAGTGTTTAAATCCCCTTTTAAAAATAGGTTCAGCTTAGCAGGGGGCTGGTGTGTTAGACTGAGTGCCTGAGCTGGGAAGTTGTGCTGTATGAGCTTTTAGAAAACACTTGTCATGTTCACATCTCCACGTGCTCTTAAAAGTAGTTTAAGGCTTCTTTTTGTTCCATTTGTGCAAGTCAGGCAGTGCACTCGAACCTGCCTTTTGGAAAAACTGACTGGGTGAGCGAACTCAGAGTCAGGAGGAGCTGCTTTTAAGCGTTTGTGGGACCTCTTTGTCGTGGATGTCTCTTGAAAGAAAAAAAGTTAATGTACCCATTTAATCTGTATAATCTCATTAAGCCTGTTTACGGTTAGTTTGTGTTTCAAGTGTATGGGATACCTGAGAGACCCAAAATTGCTCCTGTGGAGCAGTTCTTGGAGCGGGTGAGATGTTTATGTGTGCTTGATGGCTAATTCTGTCAGGGGAGGTGGGGAACGCTGCTTGATCGATGGATCCCGTGGCTGGGAGGGCTCGTATCTTTATTTAATATTCTCCAAATTCGCGTGCCCGTGTTTAATATTCCCCAAACGCGGCGGGAGCGGCGCGAGGTGATGAATTATTCGCGTTGTTACGGGTGGTGTGTCTGGAAATCAGCGCGTTTGCCCAGCCCTTTGAAGGGATCCCTGCCTGTCACTCCTCGGTGCTCAATCCTTCAGGAGCCTGGAGTGTGTGGGTTCAGGGTACAGAGCGTTACAGGACTGGGGAAAGCACTGAAAACACAACTGCCTTAACAGGTGCTTCCCAGATTTCAGCAGCAGGAAGGGAAGGTGTGCTGGGTGTGTGTGTTTTGTGTGTGTGTAAATGCCTTTAAGCAATGTCAGGAATTACTGACAGCAAGTCAAAGCCTTATTTTTTTTTCTTCCTTTTTTTTTTTTTTCAGATTTCCAGCTTCTGTTGTTTATTGTCACGACCTTAATGTTTCTTCAACGAGGTGTTCTATTTAATTATGGTGTTTATAGTAAATATCAGCTCCCTTGGCTGTGTGCTCGGGCCTGTAGCATGCGGAGTGCTTTGCTTGTAACTGCATCCCTTGTCTCAGTTCATTATCTGTTAATGGTACTCGACATGACAGGCTTGTTTTGATAAATGGAGGCTGCCAGGAAAGCTGGGCTGGATTTTGCAGGCGGTGGAATTGAGCTTTAGAACTGTTGCACACCGGACCAAGCACAGCAGTGTGTTGTGTGAGCTCTGGGGGAACTTGTTCCAATTCCAGTGAGTCTCCACTCAGGGGCTCATTCTCTCCAGTAGATTTGCCTGACCCATATGAAGGTAGATTTTGCACAGTCTTGTTGGGCTTTGTGTATGTGTAACTCACATTTCCCCCCTCCTTTTTCAGACATCCAGCTTCCAAAAGTGATATTAAAAGAAACTCTGTTTAAGTTTATAATGCTGTGACTGGCCAAGGTGTATTTCAGAACCAAGAAAAGATCTTTTATAATCCATTTCCAAAAGGCAAGCTGAAAAGTCCCTGTTGCAAAATGGAGCTTGAGGCTCCACTCTGTGCATGTTTTTTCTTTCAGTCTCTGAAATGGGGGCAGATCTTCATATCTCATAGGAAAGCCAATTAGTGAGAGTTGAGTCGTCTCTGATGTTGGTGATTGAGTGCTGTGGCTGTTCTGTTCATTCAAGGATCTCCAATGTGCTGTGTACAAGCAGATGGGACTTGAGATGATTTCACTGCCGTCTCCCACGCCGCTGAATTCGGAAGTTGGTTTGTCTTGGATTTGCAAGACAGTGTCTGAGATTCAGGAATAGTCTCCAGTTCTGTTGCTGTGCTCAGACTGCTGGATGCTGTACCCTGCACTGCTTGAACAACTTGCATCCTACTGGGATACAAACAATTCTATGCATTTTTAAATTATTATTATTATTATTTGAGTGCGTTTTTCCAATATATACTGATTTTAAGGATTTGTGGTCCAAGCTGGCTGGGTCATCTGCCCTAAAGGGATAAGGTGGTTTTGAACAAGTCCCATCAAGCAGGGTATTTTTCAAATGATGGAACCAGACCTGGATTAACTTACTGCTGGAAAGCTCTTTTGGAAGTCATTAGGAGTAAACACTGATTTAAATACACACTGGAGCAGCAAGTTCCCTTCTACGTTTTGCCAGGTGTTGGGCCACATTTGATTAGAAAATTGAAGAGTGAGGATAAATGCAGTGTGGTTTCTTTGTGCTGACTTGAGGATTGGATTTCAGCTCTGGCAGGTTTGGAGCTCTCACACGGCTACTTGGTTACAAAGCTCGTTTTGAACCAGGTCTGGCCAAGACAGGCTCCAGCTCAGGAGCTGTTGTACGATGAATATTGCAGGAGCAGAGCTCGTGCCACACACCATCTTCAATTTGTATTGATCAGAGCAGTCCTGTGATGTGGCAAGGGCATTAGAATTAATCAGCTCCTTCGGCTGGGCGTGTGGTTTCAGGGAGTTCTATTTCTAGAAAGTGCGGAATAAATTTCAAAGTTGGGTTTCTTTGTCCCCTGAAGGACTCCTGGGTTATGGTACGAAACGTGGTAGAAATCTGTGTGGATAAACAGAGGGGAAAATACACAACTACAAATAATTACCAGCATCTGGAAAGATTAAGTTGGCAGGCAGTACTTGAGGGCGTCACTCTAATTAACTGGGTCTGTGAACCTTAATGATTATGATTATTATTATTTTTTTTTCTAAATTTTTAATTTTTTTTTAAACTTGGCCTTTGGAAATCCAGCTCTGGGAAGGTGTAGTCCTGTATTTATTTTTTAGGTAAAACATTACTGCACGGCTAGGAAATGGATTTGCTCGGCAGGGATAAAGTGTACGTTGCCCTGAGGTAATGGATTACATAGATGACTTGTTCTGCGTGTTATTCTGCAAGGGAAATAGCAAAGCTTTGCTCTAAAATTAAGTCGGTACTAGCAGCTGAAAGGTCATGGTTGTGGTGTCGAAGAACAGAGCGAGACATTGTGAGGCCGAGATGAGTTACAGGTCTGCGTGGAGAGGCGCAGCAAGATAAATATTCATTATTAAAAAAACCCCCCAATTAAACACAATTAAAAGGAACGCGTTCTGCTGAGCTAATGAATTTCTGTCTCTAAGCGGAGGGGGGGGGAGGGAGGAAGACATGGTAGGAAAGGATTTTAAACAAAATGGCTTACTAATTGAACGCGCTGCAACGCGACCCCCCGCGAGAAGCGTCTCTTGCCGTGGCGCTGGCCCGGCATCCCCCACCAACCCACGGGGGAAGTGTCGGGATCCCCCCGACCCCCGTTTCATCTGCCTGTCCCCCCCCGCCGTGTTGTGGTCAGGGAGGGCCGGGGCATTGATATCCCTGCAGCAGCCGCGGGCTGGGAGCGCCGAGCGCCCCGGGGGATGCTTGGCCTGCCTCCTCCTCCTCCTCCGCCGGCTGCAGATGCCTGTTCTCGCTGACCACGCTATTAAAGCGCTGCCATCAATCACGGGGCTCCCGGTTCCGGCGGGGCCGGGCGGGGAGGAGGAGGAGGAGACGGAGGCGGGGAAGGAGCCGCGCGTGTGTCCGTGTGTGTCGGAGCTGCCCCCGCCGCGTGGGACCGGGGCCGGTGCGTGGGGACCGGGGGGGGACCGGGCAGGGGACACCGGGGGGGCCGTGCGGGGAGCGGGGAGGGGGCGGCGGGCCCGGCAGACCCCGCTCGGAGCAGCTGCTCGGCGGCGGCGGAGGGGCCTCCTTTTGTTCACCAGCTGCGCCTCCCGGCCCCGCTTCCTCCGTGCCTGCCCTTCCCGGAGCCCTCTTCTTCTTCCTCCTCCTCCTCCTCTTCTTCCTCCTCCTCTTCTTTCTCTTCCTCCTCCTCTTCCTCCTCCTCCTCCTCCCGGGCACCGCGGCTGCTCCCCCCCGCTTCAGCCTGGAGCACAGCCCCGCCGGGATCGGGGTGTTTTCTCGGGATCGGGGTTTTTTCCCGGGATCGCCGGTGTTCTCCCGGGATCGTGGGTTTTTCCCGGTTTCCCCCCTCATCCCCTCCGGGAGCTGCGGAGCCCGAGGCTGGCAGTGGGTTCCCCCCGGACCTTCCCCCGGAGTTTTGGCCAAGGGATGTGGGATCCCGCCTGGAACATCCCTGGAGTGGATCCCTGCCTGGGTGACTCGGTGCCTGTACGTGCACGAGTTGTGCTCCCAAGAGCTGCTCTTCAGTTGTTACCTGGCCAAGGATAACCTGGGTGGAGGAAGGGCTTGACTTAATTCTCCTTTCCCCCTTTTGGTTACTCCTGGTTTGTTTTGGGGTTTTGTGTTGTTTTTTTTTCCCCCCAGAAAAAGTTGGATCGACTCTGGGAGATGTTGGTAGGCTGTTGTTGGCCTGGGAAGTTCAGAGTGCTCTATAAGGCTGCGGGCTTTTCTTTCCATAACAAACGCTTTACCTCCCTGATCTAAATATAAACAGTTCAGCCAAGCGGGGCTGCTCTGTTTAATTCTGGTTTTTAAAAGCAAACGAGATAAGGAGATAAGGATTGCCTTTTCCTTATCCTGGAAGAAAGTACTTTTTTTTCCCTTGCTCTTGATACAATGGAATGCCTTTGAAGTACTAATTGGGACAGCGTGTGTGTAACTTTTTTTAACGATGTTTAATGGTGTTTTAAGATAGTGACAGGAGACCTGCTCGGCCACTTTGTTTCCTGAGGAAGAAACCAGCTCTGCTTTGTTTTGCAATCGGTTTTAAGCTCCTCTGAGTCCATGTGGCTTCGCCCTGCATGGGGCATTGTGTGGCTGGATGGCTCCTTCCAGCCATATGGGGCGGCTTTAATTGTAGGGGAGTGGAAATGCCAGTTGACAAGGCCACTGAATTTTTGTTTGTTTGTTTGTTTTAAACTTAACATTAATGTGGGGGCGTGAAGCAGGAGAAAGTGGAGAGCAGAAATCTAGTGAAGTGTAGTTTCAGACGCTCCACAGAGATGTTTCTTCTGGGAACTCAGTTTAAAGTCAACTGGATTTCAAACCCTGCAGACAGCACTGTTCCAATGTAAAGCCGTTAATCTGCAGGCAATTAGTTCCAGACGTGCAACCAACTCCACATTTTTCGCAGTTTTTGTTCTTAGCAGTTTTGAGCACTTTTGCCCAGTGACTGTCACAAGACAGACGACTGAGATGCCTTAACAGCGAGCTGAGAACGGCGGAGGAGCAGCGTTTAAAAGCTTTTATTTGTTTTTCCAACCCCCGTAATTTAGCAGTGTTTAAACTATTTTATAAAGATCTCTGGGACCCAGTGAAAGGTGGTTTTCGAGTCCCGAGCACTTGAGCGCTCATTGTGCTCTGGCAGGCCGGGTGCTTGGCAGGCACTTCTCGAAATGTTATTTGATCTGGCAGCACGATAGAATTGACTTGGATTACACCATTTTTTTCACCCCCCCCCGTCGCTGTTTGAAAGTGATTCATCAGCGAGCGTTGCTCGAGAGCGTATTTTAGGGCACAAAGTGCGTGTATTCACTTAAAACATCTTTCCAGAGAAAGGCAGTTAAGAATTCATCTTGTTTTGTGGTCAGGATTTATGAATTGAGGCAAGGGCTGACGTAATCCCTCCGACCACTTCCTTTGTGTGTGTTTTGGAGTTGATAGTGCTTTGTTTTACTTAAAATAGCCAGGACTGTTTCTTGAATACTTTTCTATCTTCTCGCTGCTGTGGCCTTCGGTGTGAGCAGACAACTTGTTCCAGTTGTATGTGATCATGTCCCTTTGAGGAAATGGTTCCTTCCTATTGTCACTAAGGTTCAGTGAATTGCTTGTATGCTAAGCAGATGAGACTTTAATTTTAATTAACATAATGATGTGTACAGCTGTTCTGTCGGAATGCATCGGCTGCCTTTGCAATTTTACTACAGGTTGTAGAGAATCCTTCAGTGTGTCTCTCAACCCCTCTTTTGCTTGCTTTTATTTATGCAAAGGTGACAAGATGGGGCTTTTTATCTCCTGATGTGAGTGGTTAAGAGTTCGCTGCCAGAGGGCTTGGGTTTGATTTTTTGTGTGTGTGTGTGTGAAAGAAAATAAGCTGTTTATCACTGAACTAATCCTAAACCTCCTTGTCTTTTGGGTTGAGAGGGGTTATGTTGCCTGTTGTTTTGCTTCAGAGTAGCCAGAAGGAATCCTGACCTTGCTAATTTTTTAATTCTTTAATGGATGTGCAGCTCTCTAGAGCTGGCTCTGTTAGCTCAGTGTGCACATGTTAATCTTCCCTTGTCCTGGGACTTCTTCAAGTGATGTAGAGAGATTGTGCTGATACTGTGTGTGCTGAACTGGGAGCAACACCAGTTTGTAAAACACTGCAGACCAGTATTTCTGTAACTTGTTGATCAATGTGGATTACACAATATTTCACCTGAGATCCAATTACTGGTAAAAAAACCAGGCAATAATAGGTGTAGAAATAGGTGTATAGTGTGTTGAGATTGTCATGAAATGCTGTTTTGGCCAAGTGATTTTCCAATTAAGGCCATTCTTTGGGGCACTGGGCTGGGCTCTGGCAGATGAAGGGATTAAAAGGTGTTGAGTGGAGCTATTGGAGTCCCAGTTGTTGGTTGGGTCCCTCAGGTGGTCACTGTTACCCCAGTGTGTGTCTGAATCCTGGGTTTGAACTGCTCCTGGTCTCAACCTTGTTCAGTTCAACCAATTCTCATCCTAATTTAGAGGGATGTGCCAGGCAGGAAACAAAAGCAGCTCAGGAGCCGAGTTGTGAACTGGGGTGTGACGTTGTTGGAGTCAGAATATTTGGACAGGACTGTGAGCATTTTCCAGGCATTGGGAAGCAGAAATTCCATGTAGCCTGTGGTGTTTGATGCAAATGCTCAGCACTTTGACCTCTCTGAAGGCCACAGAGCAGCTCTGACTCCTGTCCTGAAGCAGTGGCTCAGAGCTGTGAGTGGCTCAACAAGCTGCAGAGGAGTTTTCTTGGTTTCTGTGAGCTGTAATGTCTTGGCCAAGGTATCTACCTCTGCCTTAAAATAACTCTTTTTTTTGTTGGTTGAACCTTGTGTATTTAAAGTGCCAGGCTCAGGAAATGACAGATAAGAACACTAAGTAGTTGTGTTTTGTATTTTAAGGGTAAAGAAGGGAAATGGTGTATAAATCATTGTAGTCCCAGAATAGCAAGTGACCTGATGTGAATCTTTAATATTGACAGTCAAGTGCATGAATCTTCAAGTTTCTCACCTTTGTGTGCAGAAAACTGAGCATTGTTTTAGAGACAGGCTGTCCAAGGGGCAGCAGAGGTGGCTTTTGGTGTCTGAGGGGAGATTCTTCCATTTTCCTGATCCTGATGTAGCACTGAACAGCAAGTGGTGTGGATATGAGCACTCAGTGTAATGAAGATTCCCAAAATAAGATGGGAAGGCCTTTTTTTGGAGTAATTTCCTAGCTAATAACATGCAGATTAAGGTGTCAATCTTCTCTAATACGGATAAAACAAGATGATTTCAGAAGGGGTGTTTAGGGAAGAAGGGCTGTGTCAGGGAAACTGGAATTCTTGCTGAGCCTTGTTTGGCTGATCCTCATGTTGGTGGAATTCAGAATATACACACAGAGTGAATTTCCCCATTAGTAAAGATTGGCAAAGCCTAAAGTGATGTAACACAAGTACTAAAGGAGAGGAGCCATGAAAAACTTGCTGTAAGCTGACTGGGAAAAGTATTCCTAAATGAATCACAAGGAAATGTGCTTTTACACTCCAGCTTGCTCAGCACAAGTGAGACTCTTTCCAGGAGAGTGGACAAAAATAGTATTTATTCCAAAGTTTGCCTGGGGGTAGTGGTTTGAGTTCTGACCTTTGGATGCCAAGTGAGAACAAATAGTGTTGAAAAATGTAAATGATTAAAGCAAGCTGGCCTTCTGTAGGAAACATCTGTGACAGGTTTGGTCCTGGTGATTGGATAAATGTTTCACTACTGGAATGGGTGTTTGGATGGGATTTGATGGGGATGTGTAGATGGTGAGTTTGGGTGGGTGTCACTTTTCATAGGATGACATGATGGGAAATAACAAATGTGGGATGTGTGAGGTTTGGTTCCTAAAAGCTCCATATTGCAGATTTTTCATTCCGTATTTTCCCCTTTTTTATTAAAATGAACTGACTGTAAAAAGCTGTGTGATGGGTAAACCTCCTACTGAAACCAGCCAGGCTGAGTTTAGGTAATTGCTGCTTCTGTAACACCAGTTTTGTTCATGGAACAACTTTTGTCTTAAGTGCTGATTTGAATTTTCTTGAAACTACCGATAAAAATGCTTTGGGGCTGGCAGGGTTTTCTTGGTGGATTGGCTTAAGTTGTAGAGATCAAAATGACTTGTTTTTGAAATAAGGCTGAAATTTTGTTAACAGGCAGTAAGTGTTTCAGCAGCCTCTGGAGTCTGATGAGCTTTTATTCTGTTTAGATGCTTAAAATTTAAACCACTTTGTAGTTGGAACGTTATTGTCAGGTTTTGATTTTGGTCACTGTTGGGAACTGGAGAAAATGCAGAGTTTTGCCATTACATTTGATCTTTTAATCCCTAGTTCTGTCCCAGTTTTGACTCTGTGCGTGTCCATCAGCAAAATTACGGTGGTAAAAGGTTCTAAAACTTCAAACTGAAGTAGCTTCAGGTCCTTTATTGGGGCTGTTTCAGCATGTCAGTGTAATCAGTCTGCACAGTCAACATATTTACCTGACCCAGGACCAATGTGCCACTTCCTCTGAGTGTGGGAATTCACACCTTCCTGTCGAGCCCTCAGTGGGTGTTTTAACCCAGGCACAAGGTGGGAACTCAGTGACTTGTATTTTTGCACGTGGTGAAGTTCCTTGGATTTGCTCAGTGACTGATGGGCAGAAGCTGCCCCAGTGAGCAGTTAAATTACAAGGCAGTGTGGAAATGACTGAGCCATAATATGAGTCAATACAATTCAGGTTGGGGACTTGTCTTTTTTTTGAGTCTGACACAGTAACAGATCCCTGTGGAATTTACCCTTCCAAGCAGTCAAAACACGCTGTGTTTGCTCCATTTCCTATTGAAATCTAACAAAGAAGCCAAAAATCAGATTTCCATTTCCTGGTAATAAAGCTATTCCTTTGAGATCAGAGCTGGGAATGGATTTTTCTTTATACACATATATATATATAGCAGTTCCTGCTTAATAATGGAATGCTCTTTGGTGTCCTGTGTGCTGGTGTGTGAGGGTGTGAGGCAGAGCACATCTACCCTGTGTGCTCAATATTAGCCTGTTGTAATTGGCTTAAAGTTGTAGACTAGTAGGGCTTGTAGTTCAGGCTGGTATTAAAGAGTTAAGAGCAGCCCAAGGTTATTAGATCATCTGGAAACGAATTGCCCTTTCACAGGGTAATAAAGTAATTATGAATAGTGTAGGAAAATGGGGTGCAGTCTGTTCCAGGAATTGCATTGTCCTCCTTTGTGTGAGATCTGATGATTTGCATATTCAGAGCATGTTTGATATTTGCCACTTGCAGCTGTAAATGGGAAGTGTAGCATTAAATCCCCCCCTCTCCCCCCCAAATTATGCCATCTGTTTGTGGGGGTTTCCTGTGAGGTTTTTCAGCTCCTGATAATGTTTCACCTTGGGTCTGTTCTCTTTAAACAGGCACATCCCCCTGGTGCTGAGGGAGTTGGGAGTCTGGTCTGGTTTAAATTGGGAGCCTGGTCTGGTTTAAATTGCAAGAATTCTTTCCTGAATGGATGTAGCAGTTGCAGCCGAGCAGGGCTCTTGCAGCTTCATCTCTTGCTGGGGTGTTCCTGTGCTGCCCTGACACCAGAAAAGGTGTTGCTTTGAAAAAAAACCCCTCAGTCCTCATGCTCTGTTTTTAACTCGAGTAGCAGGTGATCAAATGCTCCAATGAATTTTTAACGTGAAAAAACAAGTTTTAGTCCAACTTGCCTCTGTGCACAAATGAGATCTGTGGTTTGAGTGATGCAGTTTGTGACTAAAATGATGTTAATGTGAAAGGTGAGTACAGCTGTGGTGTCTAAATCAAACCAGGAATGACAGTTTGACTGGAATTCAGCACCGTGTCCTGGTTCCAGGTACCACCAAGGGTGCTGTTTTCCAGTGGGGTGATAATGAGAGTGGACAAGTGCCAGTGGTGACCTCCCATACCAGGCCACTGTTATCTGCTGGAATTTGAGAGTCAGGGTCTGTATTTGAGGGACCAGTAGTCCAAAATTTGCCCTGGAAAGGTGTTCAAGCTCCGTGGAGCTGCTGAAACAACTCTGGGGGGTTTTTAAAGCCTGGAGTCAGTCACAGAAACGGGAATGAAGCTGAACATGCACATGCTGAACTTGAGAGTTGGACTTTCCTAACAAATGCTGCTGTGTGAAGTTCTGGTTTGGCACAGAGCTTTATTGAATCCATGCTTTTGGCTGGGTGCTTTCCCTCCGAGGATGCACTGTGGGATCTGAGACGCCAAAGGTAAACACAACTCTGTCTTCTGTTCCATTCCTGGGGGAGTTCACAGTGGTTTAGGATTTCAGGAGCGTGACAGGATTCCTGACAGGGAAACCTTTGCTCAGTGCACATCTTTTCCAGTTCACTTGGAGTAGAGGGAATTTTTGGGGAGGAATTAGAAGCATTGCATGTCAGGGTAATCAAGTTCTGAGGTCATTTTCTACCCTGTGGATCCCACACTGTGATGTTGATGTGGGTCTCCTATGGAAGTCTTAAAGTGTATTAACTGTTCTTCTTAGGCAGATAAACAAGTGCTTTAGTCCTACAGATAAGAGATGATGAGTAATCAAACCTTCCCTGTGATTATCTTTAGGAGACAGTTGAAACTTTTCCTGCCTCTTCCAGCCTAAACTGTGCATGTGATGACTGTTTTGGTTTTGAAGCACAATATGTGAGCAAGATAGTGGTTGTGTTTGGGATTTTTTTTGTTTTGTGTGTGTCTAGGTTTATAGAGGGATCTTTTTCTTAGAACTCTTGCCGTGGTTTTTGCTTTGTTGGGGGTTTTTGCTTTGCTTTGATGTGTTGTATTTTGAGGGTTTTGGTTTAGTGCCTTTTTTTTTTAGCTTCTCCTCTCCTAGAAGGCTTTTGGTTTGTGGGAGGTTTTTTTTAAACTGCAGAGCAGTGTGAGTGTAGTTCTCCCTGTCTGGGAAGCAGTGGACAAAGAAATAACATGCAGAGCGCTCCTGAAAAATCATGTCAAGTTTTTCACTTGGCTGTTGGGTCGAGAACTTGAGAAAACCCTTCACAGGAGGTTATATTTTCTTTTTCTTGGTCCTATCAATACAATTTGAATAAAAACCAGTACATAATTATTTTGTAATGTCACTGAAACCAAAGTTCCTTCTGATTCCAAGGCCAGATCAGCATATGTTAAGAAGCAGTCAGCAAGTAATAAATCTCCCCCTGGCTGTGTGTGTTATCTCCTGGGAGAGGCTGCAGGACTGGAGGAGAAAACAGGGCTAATCCCTCAAGTGCTGGCTGGATTTAATGAGGTCCCAGTTGCTTGGGTAACTGGCACCTAGTGAATTTTCTCCTGTAGTATTTTGAAAGTAGCTCTTAAGTCAGCTGCTGATTAGGTCTGTGTTTCAGGACAACACTTGGTGACAGGACATCCTCCTGCACTCCTGCTCCTTTAATTGTTGAATATTCATGTGCATTAAACTTCACCCACAGGTGTCTTCAGAGCTGGGAAACTTCAGGGCATCATAACAGTAATAAATCATGTCACTTGTTTTGCTGTCTTGGGTTGCTAAAGGATCACCTCAGGTTTTTATTGGATGGACAAGTGAGATATGGTAACGCCGGTTCGTGTTATTGTGGGAATAAAGAAGGTCTTAAAAGACTTCCCATGGTCACAGGTGGATGAAACACTGCTGTGAACAGCTTCTGGTGCTCTGTTTAGTCTCATGTCTTGTCCACCACAGACTCCAAGCAGCTTTATTAAACATTTAATGTTGTTTCAGAGCTGTTACTGGTGTCTAACCTTAAAGCCTCGCCTTGAAAATAGGGTTGGGAACCTCAGAGTGAAGGAAAAGAACCTCCCTTTTGAAGGTATTTCAGTGGGAAACGTGGCTTGTGTGATCTTAATTTGCATGTCATGGGGTATTAGCATATGATTATAAAAGCTAAGGAGTTTTTTTTTTTTGTCTTTAAGTGTTTCAGGCCTCTTACTTTTGTGGGAACGTGTCAGTCAGCACCCAAAGGATGAGCATCCTTGGCTTTAAGGAGAACAAGGCCCAAAGCCATCAAACTGTTGACACAGCCCCTGGTTTGGCTGGTGGCACTTGATGGTCCCACCAGTGTGAACGAGGCCACTGCATTTCATGGGTAGCTGAAGGGTTATTTGCATTGCTTATTTTATGCTTAATGGCTTATGGTCTTACTCTGCAGCCTTTTCTCAGCAGCTTACAAGATCAGCCCTAAATACACGGCTACAACTGCGGTGCCTCCCACTGTTCCATCAGATCCCTCTGCTCTGGTCCTACACGACTTCAGAGCACCTGCTGAGAGTCCTGGAAGTAGGAATTATGTTAATATCTGAAGCATGGCCAGAGCCAGAAGTTATTTCCTCTCGGTGTGGATTAGACTCAGATTAATCACTCGGAGCGTTTCTTAACGTTTTCCTCTTCTCAGGAAAGGTGTTGTGAAGCCCTTTCACTTGGGTTTGTTAGCACTGGGCAGCTGAGGGCTGTGGGGTCATTCTTGGAGCTGAGAGCTGTTTAAAACATAATATATAGGGTTGAAACAGCGTGTGAGACCTGCGAGCTGGTCCTTGTTTAAAAACCAGTGCTTCAAATCTCCTCAGCAATTCCACTGGCTGCTGCCCAGGAGCAGAAACACGGCTGCAGAGGAGGTGAATGTTTCAGTTAGCTTTGAAAGTATCTACTGGTTTGTTGTCTTTTTATTTTTAAAAGGAACTTCTCTGACTTCCAGAGAACTGAACCAGACCTAAGGGGAGGAAGAACAGTGGAAGTTGGTGCAGTGAGGAGTCACTGAGAAACGCTGGGGGTTTGTGTGCAGCACAAAAAGCAGCCAGAAAAGCGTGGAGGTTCCTGTGGGAAGCTCAGGGAGGTGTAAAGGACACCTGGCTGTATTTTTGGGGTGAAAAGATGTGAGAAGCCAACTGCCAGCATTGACAGCTTTGGTTTCCTATCACCAGAGGTCACACAGGAGATCGGGTGATCCCTTGAAACACAGACCCCCCCCCTCTTCGCAAATACCTTTTCACACGTGTTTGGGAATCTTTAGCAAGAGCACAGAGGGATAATGAGCTGCAAACTCATTTTTGAGCAGTGCACCTCTGTCTCACAACTCTGTGCTTTCATTCTTTTCTTGCACACGGCATTTTGTTTGCTTTTCAAGTCATATTCCTGCTGCCTCGTGCAGCAGTGTCAGGATCAAAGGTCACACTTGCACCGCTAGGGTTTTACTGCTTTAAACACGAAATATTTATTGCTGTTTTCTCTAAGTGCAATAAAGGAAGTGAGATGTAATTGAATCCATTTCAGTTGTTAAGTATTATGAAATGATGAGGAATATGCTGACCATTTGCTGCAGACAGTCTATAATATGAGACAGGGATCAAGCCTGCATTTCACACATGAATAAGCACAGTTAATCTCCTGATTACAACAGCCCTGCTGGACTGGGAAGGGAGGCTTTGGAGGGAAGGAAATTCTGACGTCTGCTCTGTCATTAACTGAAATAAGCTGCTCCTCAGAGAAAATGAGACCCATGCCTGAAATTAAAGGCTGTTTCTCTAGGCAGAAATATCATCTGTCTCAATGCTTGTACAGAAAGTGTTTTAAAACAGTGGAATAGAAAAAAAAAATCTGTTAATTCTGATAACATTTGTCTGAAAGAGGAGAATTTCTTTGTTTCCACTCTTGTGGAATTTTATGGAGCACTGAAGTGGTGCAGCTTTATTCAGTCTTGTAGATAGTCTCTAAATCTCAGGTTGCTGCTTTCTTTAGAGAGGAGTTGCTTTAATTATAGCCCTGTTTCAGTGGGAATGTCTGGTCAGGCGGCTCATCCCTGGAGCCCACCCTGCACTTACCCTTCCATTTTGAGGAGCTCAGATCCACAGGCAGTTGTCTGGAGTTAAATAAAACACTTAATGTGGCTGAAGACTAGAGGTTTTGCTTTTGCTGCTCCAAAAATAACCCGATCTGGTTTGGGTTTGGGTGGTTTAAATAACTGGAGTTTGAAGCTTTGTAGGAGATGAAAGGTTTGGGGAGGGACAGCTGAGTGTTCAGCCCTTGAGAAATGGAATTTCCAGTGGAGAAAAGCACAGCTAAATACACCCAGGGAGTGACAGTTTGGGAGATATTTGTAGACATATTGCAGAGATGGAGGTGCCAAAATAAAATTTAGAATTGGAAACTGCAGTGAGTCGTGGGTAGAGTTTTGGGTGTAGTTCCACTTGGAGTTGCCTGCGAGGCAGCAATGGGGTCGTTCTAATAAACACACACAAGTGAATGTTTTCAGTATTGTACAGAACTCTTTTCTGTCTTAAAATAAAGGATTTAGAGGCAGGTATAGGAATGTGATCTATTGGTAACATTGGTAAACATCCTGTAAAACGAGAGCTGTTGCAAAAGGGACACAATTCTGTTTCATTTACCTTTAGCATTGGTTGTTATTGTGTACCAGGAGTTTCTCTTGATGCTTTGATTTCTTTGTTGATTTTCCCTAGATCTGAATTTACAGCACTTGGCAATGTTTACATTTTACCTATTTTAGTAAAGATACTACAGATTTCTCTTTTTATTTGCCACAGACTTGCCTGTCAGGAGATCCATATGCATGCTTTCAACCCTTTTTACTTCTCAAAATCTGCTGTCTTTTTTTCTGAAACCTCTGTCAGCAAATGAGTTGGTTCTTTTTTTAAAATACTTGATGATTTATCAGAGGAAAGTGTGATTTATCTGCTGGGGTATGGATGGTCCCGTGGCTGCTCTGTGGTGGGGTGCTGGAATGGTTCCACTGCTTCTGGTTTAGGTTCTCCACCCTAATCTCACTTTTTGTCTCTTTATCTGCATTTTGTTGACTGAACAGTTCTCCTGCAAATCCAGCTGTGCTGGTGTGGTGGCTGGAAGGAAAGCAGAGTAATTGTGCCTGATAAAACATGGCACGAGGTGGGATTGTTGGGGTGTCCTGGGCAGGGCCAGGAGTTGGACTTGAATGATCCCTTTGGGTCCCTTCCAACTCAGGATATTCTGTGGTTCTCTGATAGAATCTGTTCAAAATAACCTGCTGTATATAACAACCAGGGTGGGTTTTTTTTCCTGTTTTAAATGTTGTTAAGCAACCTCATAATGCAGATGTTTCCTTGGCTCCAAATGACTCGGAGTTCCCCAGATAATTCTTGTTACAGAAGCAGCTCCTGCAGGTCCCGTGGGCCTGTTCTCCCCTAACAGCCTTTAACAGGAGGGAGTTCTCTTGTGTTATAGGGTCATTCTTTTAAAGCTCTGCTTTTCAGTGGTGCTGTGGGGTGATTACTTTGCACGACTCACCCCTGTATGGTGGTGATCATTTACATCAGCCTGGATGGCTTCAGAGAAGGAGCAGTAAATACGTGACTTCTGTTTACTGTCTGGGGATCATTGTTCTTGTGTGTTATGACTACAGAGGCCATTAAAGCACCTCTTTGAATGGCAAGAGGAGTTCTAATAAACCATAAAATCCCACAGGAGTGGGAACTCCCACTTTAATAGGGTGGATCAGTACCTTGGGCTGGGCTGTGAGTTTTTGTGCTCCAGTCACAGCTCTGTGTCTTGGTTGCTCTGTGCCCCTGCTGTTTGCTGCATCCCTCACCAAACACTAAGAAAACAGAGAGTGTAGCTCATTTATCTGCTAAATTTGGGAGCACAGAAACTTCCTGAGACTGTATTGATCTTATATTGCTGCTCTTGAACTAGTGTGGAGAAAAACTGTGGCATATTTGGGCTGATGTTACTTTTATGGAAGGTGTGTAAACTATCTGAGAGCAGCGTGTTCTCAGAGAGCTTCTCTCAGGTCACTGTTGTGAGATGGTCCAGGAACTGCCCACCTGTTTTTGGAGGAGGCAGGAGCTGATCTGCTCACTCCAAAGGTCCTTCCTGGCGTTTCAGTCTCCTCTGTGGTCAAAGCTGACTGTCTTGTTGAGTGTTGTTCTTAGTCCTTCCTGAATTTATGAGCTCTTGCAGGTAGAAAGTTGTTCTACTTGTGCTGTGTGCCAGTTTAGAACACAAAGGGAAATGTTACTTTGCTGTCTTAGATCCTTCCCACTCCAGTCCTTAAAAATCCTCATTTTTAATTGCCCGACAAACCAGGCAGTTTGCTCCTGAAAATGCAACTCTCAAGACATGCAAAATATCCTGGTGATAAATGCAGGAATATTTTGACCTGGTGAAATGTGGCTTTGCTGCTTTCCCCCCATTCCTGTAAGTCCTGTGGCATCAACACTGTGTTGAAGAGAAGGACTTGAGGATCTTATCTAAGCTGTCACCCTGCACAGCTCGTCTGTCAGGCAGCCCCTCACCCTGGATTTCAGGATGGTGCCATAAACATCCCAAGCCAGAGCGTATCAGTGTGAGGGTGGAATGTGCAGTGGGAGAGCAGCACCATAAACTGTGATTTAAATCCTGGCAGCTGTGAGCGAGGCTGGTGCGAGACAGGGCTCGGAAATGTGACATCTCCTGTTTGCTCTTCTCAGGTCAGGTTGGGTAAATAGCAGGGGGGAGAAAAAGGTCAGTGCCTGTCACGGGAAACACCTCGAATTGTGTGCCTGGATTCAAGGGTGAGCTCTGAGCTGGGAGATGCTGATGAAGTCGGTGCCTGTTGGGTGCTTTGTCTCCACCCTGGAGCCACTGGGGGTGATTCACAGAGCAGTTCTGAGGGAACAAACACACTTTGAATTGCCTGTTCTTCGAGCTTACAAGGGCTGTAAATATGTAACTGGGTGACCATTCCTGCCCACAGTGTTCCAGTGTGTGTTTGTGTTAGAAACTCGCAGTGGAGGAGATAAGGAAGACAACTGATAAGAGGCACATAAATCATTGGAGAGACTCCTGAGAGCTTTTTAAGACTTTCAGCAAACTTGCCTCCAGAAGGGTCACACACTTGTCCTCTGAGCATTCCAGGACAGGCAGCAGGACCCCTCCAACACCCACTGCACCAGCAGGATTGTTCCAGTCCTCAGACCCAGGAGGGGCCCAAGAACAGGGCAGGAAAAGGAATGTTTGATGCATTAATATCACAGGGGAGAAGTCTGTGGGTAGTTTGTACTCCTGGCAGGGAGAGCTCTGTGTTTGGGCTCTGTGTGTGGTAGTTGGGTGGAAAATACTGTGGGTAAAACCAGCAGGATGTGGAGCCTGGAAGTTGGGGTGAGTACCTTTAGCAAAATCTCACTCCAAGCAGATACTGTCCAAGAGTAATCATAGAAAGCTCTTGTTCTATCTTTTTTTTCTTTTGCTTTCCTTTTTTTTCTTTTGCTTTCCTTTTTTTTCTTTTGCTTTTCTTTTTTTTCTTTTGCTTTCCTTTTTTTTCTTTTGCTTTCCTTTTTTTCTTTTGCTTTTCTTTTTTGCTTTCCTTTTCTTCCTTTTGCTTTCCTTTTTTTCTTTTGCTTTCCTTTTTTCTTTTGCTTTCCTTT
>JAWWLV010000061.1:6289671-6324221 GCA_035041135.1 Platyrinchus mystaceus | reverse complement strand
CTTCTTTCCCCCCTTCTTGCTTCTTTCCCCCCTCTTTCCCTTTTTTTTCTCTTTCCTCATATGATTCCCCTCTTCGTTTTTGCCCCACTTGGCAATTCGCAGGCCCAGCAATCGGAATTTTCACTGCTGGCTTGTTGCCACAGGAAGATGGAAGGCCTGTCTGGAGGCTGTTGAGGATTCACCCCCAGGAAAGGCTCTGGAACTCCTTCCCTGGCTGCAGCAGGAGCTGCTGGAGCGTCCCGGCTGTCCTGTGCGCACCTCGCAGGGAGAGGCTGTGGCAGACAGGCCCTTAATCCGAGCTGACGATCCCTGTCAGCTCCTTTCACATCACCACACTGCTCCCATTCACTGCAGAGCTGGTTTGTTTTGAGGGCCAACTTGAGTGTGAGGAAGGCAAAGGGAGTTTTGAAAGGAGTGCAGCGGGACAGGAATAGGGAACAGGGCTGGATGTGAAATCCCCGCTCGGGCTGCAGGATTGTTGTGTTGTTTCCCCTGATGTTTATAAGGAGGAAGGCTGGAAGCACAACTGGTATAACTTTCTTTAGCACAACACCCACCCCTTGTTCGACTGGGAGCTGAGGGTGAAGGCAGATGTTGAGCCCACAGGGAAAAACAAGAATATCCCAGTTGTGGAGTGTAACCCCGACTGCTTTTCCCATGCTGTGTTACCAGGAGGGATGTGTGGCTTATCAAGTTGTAGATAAGAACACCTTTAGTAGCAGTGGGTTGATTGATTGCAGATACAGGAACCATAGGGTTCATTAACACCCCCCTGTATATTTGACTTGCCCACATTTACAGTTTCTTTAGGCAGAGTCTTCACCACCTTTTCCCTTTTTATATATTTTTTTCTGTCTTGTTTCCTCCTCCTTACCTGAAGTAAACCTGTTTACTCCACCTGGTGCTGAGATAATTGACTGCTAAATAAATCATTACATGACAGCTTGAAAATGTGGAGGGGGGGAAAATTGTTATTTCTGGCTTTTAGAAGAGAAAGTATCAAATTGTACATTAGCTGCGTTTTATGTAGCAGGAGAAAATGGAGTTAGAATAAATTTAGCCATGTCCTCTAGTGTTGAACAGTCAGGGCATCTGTCATGTTTAATAATGCTTCTGACCTTTAGGATTATTGAAGTTGAAATTTTCTCTCTGGTCATTTGGGGGTACTTGAGCACTGTCAGATTTCTTGTGTCTCTCTGCTAAGCCTCCAAAGACACACTCTTATGCTTCGTAAGCTGGTGGAGATAATTCATTAAAGGAATTTGTTTTCCTGCTTTCAAAATGGTTTCCTTAAGGAATGTGAAATGTCAGCCTGGTCACTGAATTTTAGTGTGTGTCCCATCCCTCACCATTGCTGCAGCCTCACTGATGGGCTTTGAGTTGCTCTGCAGGGTGATGATGCTGATGCTCTTGGGAATGTAAAATCCTCAGTGCAGCATATGGAGCTGCAGGACACAATAAACATCTCCCTGCCAGCTCCCCAAAGTGATACCTGTGCTGGTTTTGGTGTTATTCCAGCTGGGAACTGTCACAATAACCGTGGTGTGGGACAACTGAGATGCAGAATCACCTTTGCTAAGCCCTGTCAGGATGCTTCAAAATTCAACCTGAGCAGAAAAGACGAATGTAAATATGTAAACCAGGCACCTTTGGTTGTTGCAGCTGCACTGGAGAAAGGGCAGCTGAGCTGTAGTGTGGTACCCTGTGGAAAACATTCCTGAGACTCCCTACCTGAAGTCTGGGGGGTAAAATCTCTGCAACAGCAGTGTGAAGGTGGGAGGTGGCAACTGCCTGCAGTGTTGGCAGCCTTGGTACAGAAACGTCTCCACCTGGATCCGTGTGGGCATGTGAGTGTAGTTCCTCCTTTCCTGCCCCATATGGAGTTGGCTGGACTCTCTCTTCCCGTTTTTCCTGGTTTCCTTAAGGTTTCAGGGCTTGGGGACATCCCTGGCTGTTGGCACACATGTGTGTTACGGGCAGCTGCCCTTGCATGTGTTTCCTGCCCCTCTGGTGAGCTGCTGCTCCAGCAGGCAGGGATTGACTGTCCCTAAAGATCAGCCAGTGTTCTTTACTACAGAATATCCAGAGTTGGGAGAGACCCACAAGGATCATCCAGTCCAATCCTGGCCCTGCCCAGGACACCCCACCAATCCCACCCTGTGCCTGAGAGCGTTGATGGTGTGATAGGCTTTGGGCAAGGGGAGGATGTTCTGGAATGTCAGTTATCCTGATTATCCCTGTGGGTGTTTTTTCCCTGTACTACCCCTGCTCTTGCTGGTGTGAGTGTTGTGTAGAGCAGTTGTGTTCTGGAAGACAAGGGATTATTTGGCCTGTTCAGTAAATGTGGGGGTTGTACACCACAGTGTGTCAGGAGGTGTTGGGTTTTGTGTAGACTAAAAAATGCTGGGAAAGGTGTGTGTTCTGCTGGTGAGAGGTACAAAAAGGCTGGCATGTGGAAGGGAAAACAGTGTGGATGCTCTTTGAACAGCTGGGATGTGTTCTGAGCTTGAGTGGCAGGAAAGGCAACATCTCCCCTTTTATAGGGCAGGGACTGATGGAGCCACTTAGGAAAATGCTTCAAGTCAGCTCCACCTTGTGACCGTCTAATAGAGCTTCAGATCTCCTGCAGATTCTGTTTTCTTCCCTGCAGAAGGCAGGTGTGTTCAGAGAGCAGGGCTGGGGGTTGGCAGAGCCTCAGAGTCACCTCTGTGTGAAGGAGGGAACCTGTGCTGGTCCCTGCCTGGGACTCGGAGCGAGGAAAACGTCAGGATGTGATGGATGTGCGTTTTTGACACTGTAGTCACTGAACACTAATCCATGGAGAATTTGAACTTGTAATTTTGATTAAAGTGATTGATTTTAAATCAGTCTGAGTTCGTTTTGGGCCATTAGAGGGTATTTAAAAGGAAAATAACTTTAATTAAATTAGTAGAGTGTAAGCATCCTGCTCTGCTTTCTAAGCAGAACTTGGGGGTTTTAAAATCTTATTCCCTTCAGTTGTTTGTTGGCACATTTTAAGGTTAAAAGCAATGCAGAATTATTAAAACCAACAAACTCGTCCTAAGCAAATCCTTAAACTTCATTTGAGGTTTTTTCCTTTGAGAGGTTACACTGCTGTGTAAAACAATTCCTGTCCACCCACCTGTCTGTGCTGCTAATCTACCTCCTGTAAGGAAAGCTGCACAAAGTGCTTCCCTTTTATTTGTAAAACATCCTTTTTAGGCTGCAAACGTGCCTAAAACATTGAGTTTATAGAAAGAATCAAATAAGTAAGATAAAAGGCTATATATGTTTCGCTGCTGTGAGATGGAAAGCCATAATTTATGCTCTGTGTCTCCCCGTCGTCGTGATTAGTGACCTGAGGCTGTTGAACTTCCTCTTTATGGATTGGGAAAATGCTGTGACAGTTTTCAAGGGAATTGCTCTCTTTGAGTTTAAAGAGATGAAAATGGGTCTGCTAACAAGGACCAGCTTCAGTGTGTGCTTTCATATTCTTCGTGTTTAAAAAAACTAAAAAAAGGAAAAAGGCAAAAAAAAAAAAAGAGAAAAGGCAATTGGCTGCTTTGATACGTGTGAACCTGAGGACCCTGCGAGGCAGAAGCTGCAGAATATGGAATATCAGACAGTGCTGCAGTGTATGGCAAGGGATGTGCAGGAAGGTGTTCCCCCTGGGATGCTTTTTGGAATGTCTGAAACAGGCTTTGCCAAAAGGGAGCTGCTGTTTGCTCTTGGGTTTCCCATCCTGAGGTGCTCCAGTGTCTCGTGCTGGTGTTACAGAATAATTGCTGAACCCAGGGGTTGTTGATCCGGGATGGTGCTGGGCAGCAGTGTGGACTGGGATTTAGTGCTTCCCTGTCTCAGCTGGGGCAGAGCTGGAAGGAAATTCCTGTGAATTGTATCCCGATTTCCAGTGCCATTCGGGGGGATTTCCTGTGCCCTCAGCTCGTCCAAAGTAAACTGTGGAGTTTTTGAGGTATTTTGGGCCTTTTAAGCTAAAAACTTCACGCTCTGAAGTGCAGAATTCCACAGAGTGGTGAAACACCTTCATAAATCTTTCTCTGGGGGCTGCAGTGCTGTGGGCTGTGCAGCGTTCAGTGTAACCTGCTCCGTGCTCTCCAGCATCTTCCCCGCTCTTTGGGCAGGGCCTGTCCCTGAACTGGCTCCATTCCCCACGTGTTCCCTGTTCCTGGTGCCATAAATACCTGTGCTTGTTGTTTGATGTCCGTGCTGAAGGAGGAGGGTGATTAAACCAACAGGCTGAAGGTGGAGGGTGATTAAACCACCGGGCTGTTCGTTACTAAAGACGTCGGGCCAGGAAAATAAACAGCTGGGAGCATATCTGGGGCATTCCTGCCTTGGAAATACATGAACTGCACAGTAAATATTTAAATTCGAGCTAATATTGCATTATATCACAGATTAATTTATTGCTGCACTCACTGGAAAGCACTTGTAGGACAAGTGCTGTGGCTTGCAGTAGTTCAAGCGTGGGGAAATGGATTTGGATTTGTCAGTGTTGCTTGTGCCAGTGCGTGAATATTCTACTTTATTTCACTTTTCTGAGGTACTGAACACTCAGTGAGGCCTCTGAGGGTCAGGTTCCCAGAGAGATGTTCCAGCCAGAGCTGAAGACAATTGCAGAGTCTTCTCAAATCTGTGCTCCAACACTGATTTAAATGGGCTTCTCCCTTTAACATGAGTGTCGAAGAGAGGGAGAGCTCCTAATTTTATTACATAATCTCTAACACTTTAATTTTTCCCAAAAGAGACTCTTCCTGCTCAGCAGTTTGAAGAACTGAGTTTGTGGAGATGTTAAAAACAATCTTCTGAGTCCTGCTGAGAAGATGGCATTTGTCAAGAGGAAGCTGATCTAAACCATGAGCTCCCTCTAAACCAATCAAACCAAGTTTTAGACAAATTTCCTGCATAAATTGAGGATTTCGGAGGCAGGAGCCTTTGAACTGGGCAAAAAAGGGGTTCCATCCAATGCCTCCAGTAATAAAGTAAATTAATTTGAGTTCTACATGAGGACTTGAAGGGTTTCTGGAACTACTGGTTGGTCTCAAAGTATTTTGCTGCTGGATCTCGAATTAACACCTTGACTTCTTTAAATGGGAGCAATTAGTGGCTTCATTTGTTAGAGCTGGAATGCTGTGACGATTCTATTGCCCAAGACAAATGATTAGCCTTGGAATTGTATGTTAGCTTGGCTGGCTGTGTTCACTTTAATCCCAGCCAGAGTGCAGATGGTGTCCATGACATGGACTGTGTGTTTAAAAGCTGTATTTCTGCGTCTCACGACTCCTTTTCTCATGGATCATCTTAGTTGTCTGTATGTTCGTGCTTTCAGCACCTGAGAAAAGGGTTTTTTTCCCTTTGTATCTCTTTCCCAACATTTCCTTTGAGCATTTTTCTTTTTCTAGCAGGTAAATGGATCCATTTTATTCCCAGTGTAGTTATTTCTGATTTTAGTGTTTTCAATATCTGGCTATTTCCAGATGAATGGAGCCCATCTTTCCAATCTTTGGGTTCAGATTAGATTGCAGCCTGTGGAGCTGCCGTGGGGGATGTTTATTTAGTGCTGATTTACATATAAATACAAAGAAAAAACACAAAGTCTGCTGCTGCTAATTCCAGCTATTGACATCAGGGCATACGGCAACAATCTGTATTAGAAATGTGGGATAAGAGACAGTTGTATCTTCTACAACTTGACATTATATTTTTTTAGGATTCCAGTACCTCAACACCCTCACTTGAAGCATGGGTAAAAAGCTGAGGTTTGTTTTTTTTTCTGCTTTAAAACATTGGCTCGTTCTGTGACACACGTTTGGTGCAGGTTCTTAGAGGATGTAAACACTGAAGTAACCGACCATTTCATAAGCAAATTACATCCTCCGAGGAGCTGCACAAGGAAACATTTACTTTCCAGGCATTTCTTTTCCAAACACACTTTGTTTCCTGATGGGAACAGCGTTGGCTGTTGTGGTGAAATGGCCAAGTCACGGGTCTGGCTAATCAGCCTTTTTTTTTTTTGGCTTTTTATAATTTCCAACCCCAGCCTGTTTGCAGAGGTGCTTTAATTTTTCCTGCCATAAAATTCCCCTGCCCATTAGGCGATATTTTAACAGCCCTGTGACTGTTCAAACTCCGTGCTGGGTTTGCAGAGCAAACTGTCTCCTGATTGTTTTATCCTCCAGCTCTTGGCATGTCTTTGTTCAAAGGTAAACCCCTTAGTGGGATGGTAAAGAAAATGTGGCCTCTTGATATTTAAAAGGTGAGAAATCTATTTAAACTGTATATGATGGTTTGGAACAGCCCCAGTGCCGGGTGTGCTGCTTGTGTTAATAGAAGTGATAAATACTGCAGCTGGTGGTGCTCAGCAATTAGATTAGAGCTGTATATACCATAAATGACATTTAATGGCAAATGTCAGGCATGGCCTGAATGGTGTCTTCATTTCAGTGTTGCACTGAAATGCAATGTTTGGGATGATGGTTAAAAAAAAAACCTGAATGGAATTTAATTACCAGAGCACATATGGGATGATTAGTTAAGTGCATTTGTGATACCATTAGTTGTAGGTGACTGTTTGCTGACCATGCCTGGTTTGCTGGACCCTGTGTGGTGGGAGCACAGCAACAGAGATGCTGGGGAGGGTCCCTGTCCCTCCAAATTTCCTTCTGTGGGAAAGGCATAACCTGTAATCCCAGTGGATTTGGGAGAGGCGGCACACACGAACACGCTGGGATCAAAAAACTCTGCTTGTTGCTTTTTCTTACAGTGACTTGAATTGCAGGCTGTTAGTGGCTCCTCACCCTGTGTCTCTGCTGTTCAGGCCTTTGTGATGTTTGCAGAATCCCAGCAGAGATTGTGGCATCTCCACAGCTTCTCCTGTAACACACACAGGGGTGCAGCAGCTCTGGGGGTTGTGAAGGATCTTCAGCAACACACAGGAATCCCAGATAAGGTGGGGATGTGGTTTGCTCAGACAGGGATAGGATGGACCCAACTGGCTGTGCATCCGTGCTCTGCTCCCCTCTTGGGAACCTGTGAGGGCAGCACCAGTGTTATCTGCTCAGATGCAGCCCCGTTTATCTGCTGTGGATCTGCTGTGGATCCAGCGCTGCACACAGCAGGTTGTTTTCCCCAGGAAGGGAGCAGTCAGCAGGGAAAAGCTTTTTGTGTCTCTCAGGGGGGGAGGAAATGGGTGGACAGGCTGTCTCTGAGCCCTGCCAGCCATAATTAAACTGGCTTGTTCCTGGTGCTGTGGTGACTTTGTGCCTCTGTCACCAACACCGGGAACCGCAGATGGGATTCAGGGAACATAAAAGGGAAACGGAGCAGAAAGATACCACAAAGGGATTAAATGAGGTAGTAAGCAATGACCCATAACCTTCAGGAAAGATCTTATCATAGCTTTATTTTAAGCCAGTCGGGGTTTAAGCATAACTGCCTTTTTTTTTTTTTAACAGGATGGAATTATCTTTTGTCATTTTGGATTGCACTGAAATTTTAAGGGTACCTTTGTACTGGAGTGTATTTCACTCAGAAATCAAAACAGATGACTTGCTGATTCTTGGCCCAGTGAGCAGCTTTGTTTCTAGTAAAGCTGAAAAGTTTAAGGCATCAGTACTACAGTTTGTTTTAAATACAGACATCCCTATTGTCATCACCTGAAATGAGTAATGTTCTTTTTCTCCTTTAAAAACCTGGAGGGGGCTGAGTTCAAGGGAAGACACCTGAGTGACACTAAATGAAATTAAGAGCTGGGAAGTAACATTAGTGCCATATTGGTTGAGTTTTGCAAAAATGTGCTCATTTGCTTGAGCTCTGTCTTAGAAGTGAATCCAGTCGAGACAAACAGAATTCAGTGCTAACTCCTGATGAGGCAGATTTCGAATTCATTGAGGCTCAGGCAGCCTCTTAGTGCTATTTATTGCAGTTTCTGACAGATCTTTACCCAGTTCTCAGCTCCATAAATCCTCCTTTGTCTCTCCATGCTGTGGTGCTCTTGCCTTGCCGCTGCAACACCCGTCACTCCAGAACATCTCGTGTCCCTCCAGAACATCTCGTGTCCCTCTAGAATATCTCGTGCTGGGGAGGTGGCAGCGTGGCAGGTTTGGGTTAGAGCAGTTCTGGGGATCTGAAGGCTGTGTTTTTAAGACAGTCTAGCAGCTCTAATGCCAAACCACCCACACTGGGAGACAACATATGGCAGCCACTCGGAATTACCATGCGGATAAGTCGCGCTTCACCCGCCGTCTCTGAAAAGGCTCGAGCCTTGCTGGCTGCTGCTGAGGTTTTGGCTGCCTGGCCACGTCCTCCCAGTGCACAGAACAACCTTGCAGACGATGTGTCACGATGTGGAACTAATTTTTGCCGTGTTTTAAAGGTGTAGGCAAACAGATTGTTGTTTTATACATCGATATGCGTGTGTGGGCTGAGGTTTGCGGGTACATTGATGGGACTTTCCCTTCTCCTTCTGTAGGAGACAAGCCTGCAAATAACCTGTCTGTGATGTTTGGGGGTGTTTGCCAACTGTGTTGCTTCAAATTCTGTAGAGACTGCAGGAGAGATCGAGAGCAAAGAGTATTCTCAACAAAGCAGGGTGGCTGTGAGCAGGACTTTGTGTCCTTGGAGGTGTCCAAGTGCTTTGTGCACCTGCAGCCCAGTGTGAAAGGTTGGAATTCAGGGCAAGGTCTGTGTGTGTCAGGTGTGTTTTACACCTCAGAGTTACTTGTACACGAGGCTGAATTAATTTCCAGCCTGCTGAGGTGACTTCATGAATTCCCAAACGAGTTTTATTTGTGAATAAAAAGGACACAGGGAAAAAAAAACAACCCACCAAACCTCTCTGTAAACAGTCACGAAATGTCAAGCGCGAGGCGTTGCCAAAAAAATCCGATATTGTTTTGCCAATAAATTATGCTCTCTGCTGCATAGATCACAGAAATGGGCCTTTACCCTGGAAACAGCAATATTTGATACCCCAGGCAGCTTATTCCCAGCTCAGCTCACACTTGAGCGAATCCACTGATCGATTATCCGCGGCTTTCCCGAGCCTTCTCATTTCCTGCCTTCCATTACCGCGCTCAATCAGCCCCTGCTTTGTGCCCTGCCTTGTGCACCAGATAAGCCATCAAGGCATGTTTCTATTAGAAAAGCTCTTGTAGATGGAATAGTCATTAGATAACAGGAGCAGGTTTAAAGGTTGCAGCCTTTGTGTGGGCTCAGGGAGAGAGGGGACAGCCCTGCCCGGGCTTGTTGTGCTGGAGGGGCAGAGAGGATTAATCTGCATGTTGCCATTTTATTGCTTTCATTTCACTTTTTTTTTTTGGTTTTGATTTCTTGCTGAATACTGACAATGCCTCTGTGTTTGCAAGGAGTAATTACGTGTTGCTGCACAGGCAGCTGAATTAAATAATCAAGCTGCAAAAATAACATTCATTTGGAGTAATAACCTCTGTATTTCCAGGCTGGGTTTGCTTGGCTTACAAACAGCTGATCGGGTTTCTTAATTAATTAGCAAACAGCCTACAAAAAGATATCCTGAGACTGTGAAATTACATGTGCTGTTGTGGAGAGGGAAGAGGAATAATCCTTGCTGGATCTCTTAGCTCCTGATACCCAGATAGTTTCATTTGTGTCCCCCCTGCTGCTTTTTCTTCCCCTCCCACTGGTTGAGTGGTCTCTATTTTTCTTTTTTTCTCTCCTCTGAATATTAGTAAATGTCAAAATTCTAAGTGTAAAAAATAGCTCTGCAGTTGGAGAAGAAATATTGGAAGCAATTCCACGTGGCAGGGAAGGGCCAGGAAGGGATGGAGCGAGTCAGATGTACCACTGGAGTCGGGCACATCCCAGAGCATCATTGCAATGGATTGTGTGAAATGAAATCTTTATTTTGGGGGGGGCAAACAATGCCCCAAAGGAGGAGGTTAATTTGTATTGTTAAAAAAACCCACCAACCCTTGGCTTTGTGGGGCCAAAGTTGCTTTGCTGCTGAGCACAAGACATTCATTTTGACGCTGTTAAAATATTTAACACGTTATTAAAATCCTACAGAGAATTTGGTAGCTTAGAATGAATCCCATTAGTATTTCTCTCCTGATAGAAAAAATTCAGAGTGGAAAACGTGTTGGAAAGGGGAAGATGTTCTTTTCCTTGTTCCTGTTTTGCTGTTTGTGCCTCTGAAAGAGCTGCTATTCCCCGACTCCCGCGTGCCCATCTGTCACCCCCAGCATTTGGGATATTGTTTCCAGAGCTAGTTGTGATTTAACATGGATCTAAATAGGGCAAGTAGTGAAGTATACTGATTAAATCCCTCTGAGAGAATCTGCAGGACATCTGTGGTCATTTGCACAGTGTGGTTACTCATAACCCTGGAAGGAGAGTGTGGAACCTCTGAAGCTCCGAATGGGATGTGCAGTAACTCTGTTTGGAGTTGTCACAAAGGCTGTGGAAATCAGCACATTTCCTACTTTTAAAGAGAACCTGCAAGATTTTCTATTTTTTTTTCCTCCCTCTGAGGCAGAGGCTCATTTTAAATAGAATTTGACCAGATGCTTGTGAACTGGGGAGGCTTTAATCCATTTACAGATTCCATCTCATTCTCGTTCAGTGCCCCAAACTGATTCATGTTGTTTCAAAGGAACAAAACCCCAAAATGTCAGCACGAACAAAACCCCCAAATGAGCACTTTGTGAGTGCTGCAGCAGAAGACAATATTTTCATTTAAGGGGAGAATGCAGTTTTGTAGCTCAGGGAATCGTTTGGAGCTGACAGACACTTGAAATTTAAAGCACTTGCCTTGGCTGCAATTTCTGCAAGTCTGAATTTGGCATGTGACTGTCTGCAGCTTTTCAGATGAAAAGATGTAAAAAAAATTAAAAGGAAAAAAATAAAAGTCACACTTTAGTAACTGGGGGCCACTTCTTTTGTGTGCACATGGCTCTAAAATAAATAGTCTGCCACCCAATTTGGCACCTTGACACCTCTGAGCATAGTCTGCTTTATAAATGACATACGTGTTTAGAAAGTTGGCTGACAAAATAGCATGTCTAGGAATTTCTGTGCAGTGAAGGATGTAAATGTGAAAAGGAAGACTCTGACAGACGTTTGATATTTTTAGGGAGATTGAAGCTGCAGGTTAAAACCCACAAAATCATCCATGCTGGGGAGGAAGCACAGAAAATGCTTCTCAGGGTGAAGGTTTTGAATGAATTGGACAAAAGTGACCAGATCTGGTAAAAAGAGCTATTTAGGAAGGAGATCACACCTTGCCCTTAAAACAAACAAACAGAAAAACAAACAAACAAAAACCCCCAAACCCCACAACCCAACCAACCAACAACCCAACCCCTCCCAGCAGAGCGCAAACAGCAGTTTATTATGGCATATTTTTATTATTTATTATTATATTTATTTATTATTATTATATATTTATTATTATTATGGCATATTTTCTGTTGCATCCTTGTCCAGGAGACCTTTCTGTAAAAAGTTACACATCCCATTGTAAATGATATTTTTGCTGCTGCTTTGTTTACTTGTGGAGACACCGAGTTATTCCACGAGCCCGTCAGCATGGTGGAGTCTGATAACCTTTAAAGATGTGTACATTGCCCATCTTCATCCATCTGCTCCTTTCTAGTTCACTTCAAATGACTGTTGAATAGAATTCAGTGTTTAGAATTCAGGGCTGAAGTGGGTGTAGGCCGTGGCTTCAAACCTGTGTTTATCCCACGCCATTTGCACTGGTGGTGTTTTGGTTTTTATCACCTGTTCCAGTTCTAATCCTGACTTCATATTTTTCTCCATGGCTTTAAAAGATACATTATTGAAGTGTGCTGAAAGAAAAGTGTTATGAACCCCCCCTGGAATTCCTTCTGCTTTGCCCTGTGACTGTGTCTCCCCCCCTGCAGGCTCAGCCTGAGCCATCAGTCCCATCAGTCCCATCAGTCCCACTCCTGTTGGCAGCACAGGGTGATTCATCACTTCCCTAAAAACTCCTTCGCTCCAGCCCCGCCTCCTGAAATCCAATCTCCCGGTTGGGAATCTGATTTCAGGGGAGGAAATGTTGTTGTTCTCTTTCATGGGCAAGAGAAACTGCTAAAGCCCCGGAATAAAGCACAGAGAGGGGAACAACCGAGGCGTTCAGAGGGATTCCCACTCGGAATGGGAAATGAAATATCTTCCCATCAAATTCAAATGCTTCAACTGGCAGAAAGCTCCAGCCTGTGTGTAGATGTTACCCTTTCTTTTTCAGCTGTGGGATTTTTGAGTGATGAGGTGATAAAATACTGCAAAAGGTAGTAAATACTTTGCCTGCCTCCTTTGGGTGTTCATGTGTGAATATTCCTGATGAGCTCCTCTGTAATCCCCTGCTCTCCCATTTTTTTTAGTGCATGTTGGGGGGGGAGCATTTGCAGTGAAGCTTCCAGGGGATGTGGAAATCAGCAAAACCTTCTCTTTGCTTTGACTGAATGGCAAAAAAGGCTCTTCTGGGAGGAGGGCAGAGAGTGAGGTGGTCCCTTATGGCAGCAAGTGGGAAAACCTCACTTGCAGCCACTGATTTCTTCTCTCCAGAGTATCTGAATGCTTTGGAAATGCTGACCTTGGCCTCATCCCCGCCCTGCTAAAAGCCCTGTGCTGTTCCTGGGATAGAATTAGAAACAGAGAGAGAGGGAAGTGGGGTGATGGCATCACCATCTCCTTTAGAGCCTTGGCCTGATTCACAGAAAAGCTGTGACCTCCCAGCTCCGTGTGATGCCAAGGAAACAGCGAAAACATTTCAAATGTTGATCCCTCCCTTTTTGATTGGAATATCATCCCAGTGTATGCAGATGTAAAAGATGTACCTTCACACAGAACTTGTTCACCTTCCGAATTCCTTCTGCAAAACTGTCCCCTCTTAGCAGAGTTGCAGCCTTTCATGTCCTCCTTTTTTTCCAAAATACAGTAATTTACTCTCTTTTCTTGGATCTCTCCGTTGGCTGCCGGTTGTTGTTCGGACTTGAGATGGTTTGGTTTGTAGATAACTCTCTGTAAGCACCTTCCATTCCTCATTTCTAGTCCTCCTCCTCCCCCTGATGTCATTTGCTATTCAAAACCACCTCCACCACCCAATCCCAGACTGTATTTTTCAGTCCTCCTTCCCGGTTCCATGTACAGATGCACTTGTGCCTCCTTTACAGTGCTCCTTGGAGGGCTGTATTATCTGAAAGACACCTGCCTTCAGTGGCACAAACACAGGAAATCAAAGCATTAGCTGTTATTGCTTGTTGTAAACTGTCCTCTATAAAAGGGAGTGTTTTTGGGCCATCACAGAGCGATGGTTTGTGTGTTCAGCACCAGAGTGGGGGCTTTCTCCTCTCAGCTAAGAAATGAAGAGAATTCAGAGAACTGCTGAGTTGTTAGGATGTCTCCTATCCTTGCAAGCAGTCCCTGTCAGCACTTAATAGAATTGATGAACTCTCAGTGAGAGGGTAACAGATTATTTCCTTGTACTTGTTTTGTCTTCAGAATTCAGAGGCGGTTCACAAAAGCTGGGCCGCACCGAGCGCTGCTGCGGGAGAACAGACCAGTCTGCAACCCCCATTTCTGAACAGCAGGCGCCAGAAATCAGAGCTGCCTCTCACTCCTCGTCCTTTTGATGTTTCCAGGCATTAGGCAAGCTCGTTGGCTTTGATTGCAAATGTGTTATTTTAAAAAATAAAACCCCCACACAGCAGGATCAGGTTTCTCCTGTACAGCCCCGAGTGTTGTTCTTGAATGGGGGTTTGAGGATTTCAAGTGCATCACACGTGGAAGTGGTGGATCAGTCACAAACTTTTTCTGGCACAATGCTGCCACTGGCAGTGGTTTTCTGGTATTACACGTGGGTTTCATCAAAGGCTTCACCAAGTGCTTTTAAAGGGAAGGTTTTGATGTTGATTGTTAAGCAGAAATGCTGTAAGAACCGCGCTGATGCGAACAGGAGAGACAACAGGAACCCTCTGGGCCGGTAACCTGGGATTTAACTTGGAAATGTCAGTGTTTTAGGAGCAATCCTAGAAGGCTCTGGAGAACTGCAGTCCAGAAAAACACAAACTTGCAGTTGCCTCATGCCAGGAGAATGTTATTTTCCCTTCAGGCCTTTGTTTCTTCAAGTGTTTTGGAGCAGCAGGAGGAACTGCTGACCGAGGGGGTTCAGAGATAAACTGAAGCAGAGTCTGTAATGACTTGATCTAAAAATTCTCTTTTTAAGTGGTGTTTATGCTTCAGTTTCCTTCTAAGAAGGAACAAATGGGTGGCTGGAGAGTCTCAATGAAAAAGGAGCATTTGAGGAAGATAGTTTTGTGTAAATTTTGCTGTGAGGTTCATGAGCAGTCAGAGCCTGTAATTATTGTGATTGAAGTGCAGCATCCAATTCTTTTGTGTAATAAAGAACATCTATGATTATGTCTGAATCCATCTGTCCTGTGGGGGGGGAATCTATTATCTCTTGGTTTCAACTATTAAAAAGGGTTGCACTGAATTATGTTACTTTTTTTGCATGTTTGGCCATAAATACTTCATGATTGCAGAAATAGCAAACTAAGACCCTGCTGCACGAGGCCAAAAATTCCAACCCTTTTCTAATCCCTGCCTCTTCTTGTCTTGAGTTAATTAATGTGAGTGAATAGATTAGTGTTTGCTGGTCAGATGCACAGAGAGATCCAACTGCAGTAGGTTCCTGTTGCCTTTGAAAATCAATCTGTCATCAGCACGTTGCCCCGGTTTGGTGTCATGGAAACGTTTTTCCTCCTTTTTGGGTTTTCCTCCTTTTTGGGTTTTATCTCAGGTTTCAGGGTGAAAATGTAGAAGGTTGTGTCAGGTGTGGCCTGGTTTTCCTTTTTAGTAATGCCTTTAGACCTTGTTTTTCAGAGCAAACGGGACCATCTCCTCATGAATGTCAAGTGGTACTATCGCCAGTCGGAGGTCCCCGACTCCGTCTATCAGCACTTGGTCCAGGACAGACACAACGAGAATGGTAAGTTGGGCTTTCCAGAGCCAGACCTGCTTTGCTTTGCTCTCACTTTCAAGTTTTAACAAAGCAAGAGCACTTTTGCATGGGGGAGGGAAGCAAGGAGAGGATGAAAACAATATATCAGGTGATGGTGTTTAACTGGTGCATGTCCTGTACCCACTGCTGTAATCAGATGCATTTCAGATATGCCTTAAATACTGTGATTTATTAAACAAAGCCTTAAGAGACAACAGAAAACAAAACCAACACTGAATCCTTTGTAGGCCTTCTGTGCTAATTACTGAGTGAAGACCAAATTATCTGAAGAAATTGGGAATCTCTTGTGTTTTCTGTGATTCTGCCACAGTGTGTGAGAACTGTGTGTTTTACATTCCTGCCCCTTGCCCACATGAATATTCACTGGGATCAACACTGCAGGAAGGGATGGAACTGAAACACCCACTGCTTGGTTTCCCCTCCTCTCTTTGCAAAAACAAGTGTGATCTCGGGTTTAACAGAGGCAGAAGAAACTTTAGTGTCCATGTCCCAGTGTCATTTATCTCCTGCCTCCAGGGAAGACATAACATTTGCTTCTGTTCTTACCAGGAAAGTTCCTTGAGGCAACTGTTCAAAATTCTGAAGATACTCCCAAGGTGAATCGTGATGATAAAAGTTGATGATTGAAATATGGAACACAGCAACTTTTCTGGTGCCTGACAAGTACAAAGTTGAGCAGGAGTTCTCCTTTTAAAGGACATTCTCTGTGTGTGCTTTTATAGCAAAAGCTCCACAAATCCAACGTTTCTCTTACTAATTTATTTGGAACTTCTGATGCTGAGATTACAGGCACAGTGTCAGAAAAGGAGCATTTTTGATAGCATAGCTGATTTTTTGTGCTCTCCTGTGCAAGGATTTTCCTGTTCCTCTAAGGGCTTATGTAGAAGTCACGGAAAAAGTTGTGTTCCGGTTTTTTTAACATTCAGGATTTTTGGTGTTTGAACATGAATATCAATATTTATCTCAAAAGCCAGAGGACTGAGCAGTTAGTGCTGTCAAGATTTAGTTGAAGATCTGACATTAAATATGCAAAACAGCCAAAACCTTACCCTGGAAAAATCAGTAACAATTTAATTTCCCTACATCCTTCCACCTTAATTCCTTCCCCCTAGGAGTGAGTGACATTTGCCAGTGGTCAGTGGATAAATGTATCATCCAGTGCCCCCCTAAAAGCTCTTTCCCTTCACAAGATTTTTAGGTATGGCAAGGGAGAATTGATGTATAAGAATGGACATGGCATTGTGATACATTCATTCTTACATCCCATCCTTTACAGGCCACATAAACAGAGTGTTTGTCACCTTAATTAACCCGAGTGTGTTATCTAAGAACCATCCCCACACTTTGACCTGTAAGGAACAGCTGCAGACTTGGCAGTGGTGGCTCCAGCTGAGTTGGGGGGTTGTGTTTGTGCTTTCTGGCAGACTCTGGACGAGAGCTGGTTATCACAGACCCCGTCATCAAGAACAGAGAGCTCTTCATTTCGGATTACGTGGACACTTACCACGCTGCTGCCCTCAGGTGAGACACTCTGCAGGTCTGAGGTGGGTGGAAAAACCTCAGTGACTCCACAGGGGCTTTTCCTGGGTTTGTGTGGGGTCATTAACATACAGCTCAGCCTTCTCCTCCTCTCCTGCAGTAATTAACTGGTGTTATCTGCTCTCATTCAGAAACGAGCTGTAATTGTACAGTTTTAATCTCTGTTAATCAATGTAGCTCAGAAGATATTGTTTCCCATCGTTGCCAGTTGAGGTCATCGCTGGTTCCTGCAGCAGCACTTTGCCCTTCCCTCCTCCTGTTTGATTAGCCCTGCTCACAGTGGCATCTCCTGCAGCACTGCTGCTGTGTTGCCCTGATTAAATTGTGTTAAAGGCTTTGTCATTGCCACAGCTCAGCTCAGAGCTGCTTTCAGGCTCCCTGTGCTGTTCTGCTCCCTGCCCTTCCCTGGGGGCTGCTGCTCCTGCTCCCCAAGTGTTGGGCTGAGCCCTCCCAGCTGAGGGGATGCAAACACCACTCCAAAATGCTGCCAGATAAAAGCAGCCCAACGTTATTTTTCAGCTGATTTTCAGCATGCCAAACATGCATGGATATTGTCAGAATGCAAATTGAATAATCTCCCTGATAATAATGCTCAGATGGTGTTTCACCAGAGCCATCTGGAGACATTTTTGTGCTCAGAGTCATTTTGCTGAAGCCACTTACTTCAAGACAAACTAGCTCCTGTTCTGTGGGGGGAGGGAGGTCTTTGATTTACATATTAGGCTTGTTTTATAAACTCAGAGCATTCCAGGGATGTGCTGCAGGCTGGTGGAATTCCACAGTGGCTTTGCAGAGTTACACCAGGTCGACCTGCAGTGTTAAATGAGCATTCCCAGAGACCAGGCCAGCAGGAGGTTGGCTGTCCTGATGAAAGCAAGCTGGAAATCTGTCTGCTTAAACAGAGGGAAACTCAACTACATGTCTGGAATTTTCCCTGGGAGTATTTTACCTTCTCTTCTACATCCTGGTGATTTTTTTTTTTGTGGTTTTTTTTTTTTCCTTTTAAAGAAAAGATAGAAATGGAAAGATAAAAATGGAATTTTTACATGTATGGCAAACAAACTGGAAAAATAACCTTCTCCCAGTGCACAGGATGAACATAAGGATGATTGCAGGGAGTGGGCAGAATGTGTCGTGATGCATGAAAGGTTAACACGAAATTCTAATTTATTATAATACCAGATTATTCCTCTGCCCTCTGCAAACAAATGGACACACAGTGAATCAATGACAAACTGGGCAGTAAAACCAGTGATTGTAACTACCAATCCTCTGCTCTAACAAGTGGAAAAATTTAACTGGAGGGTAGCTGTAGTTCCCTGTGGAAGTGTGTAATAAAAATGATGTGCTTTTTACCTGTATGGTGAATCTCTGTGGTAAGTGCAGCACTGGTTGTGTGAAATGCTGTGAACAAGATGTGCTGCTGCCACTGGTACAGATAATGCAGCTTATCTGGCAAATGCTTATTAGCTGTCAGCTGAATTATTGAAAGGAAACTGAATCTCTTTCCCCAGAACGCTTTTAAAGTGTGAATTTAATGCGAATTATCAAAACAAATCCCCCTTCTCGTTTGCTGTCGTTCTAAATGACTCAAATGGGTGTCAGTGAGCAGGTTGGGTGCTGAGTGTTGGTGTGGGATGGGTGTTACACACCCTGGCATGACCTGGGCAGTGCCCAGTGCTCCTTGTGCTTTGCCAGCGAGGCCACAGACTGGGAATTGGGCACCCCCAGGGCAGTTCTGCAGGACCCCAGAGTGGATTTTGGCTTAAAACAGCTTTGTTCATCCTTCAGCCCCCCAGGGTTTGTTTCCCTCACCTGCAGCAGTTGAAGTGTTGCAGAGCTCCTGTTCCAGGGCAGGTTCTTAGCTGGCTGTTGACTCTAAAGCCTTTTTGAAGTGCTTTACCCTGCACAGAGCAGGGAGGGGAAGCAAGTTCAGCGTTCCAGCTTCCCCTGTGAGGTTTTCAGGGAGGCAGCTCTTCAAGGATGAGGTGTTTTCCAGCTCTGCTGAGCAGCCTGGGTAAAGTAATGATCATTGCAGGCAAAAATAATGATTCATCCCATAATACTGGGGGCACCAGCACTTGTCATTCCACTGGAACCCAGACTGGCAAACCTTGAACAGTGTTAAATAAGCCCCATAGCAGCTTATTTATAACAGTGAATACTGTTCAGTAAATAGAAGGCAGGAGAGATGCTATCAGTCTGCAAAAGAGCCAAGTGTTGTGCTTTTCTTTATTGCACTGACTGGGGTTTAGATAAAAAGCACCAGCTCTGGCTCTCTGGCCCATTTGTCTCTGCCTGCTCCTGATCTGATTTACTCAGAGGCAGCAAACTGGGATGTGCTGCTGACAGAGCACGAGCAGCTGTGGAACATTAAGAGCCCAACAAACCCTCTAGGAAATGAGAAGCAACTTCTTAGAGTCAGCCTTAATGCTGTTCTTAAGGATAATGACTTCATCAGCAAGCTATATTAAAAAAATTATTAGCAGTCTGTGGTGGAACAAGCTAATAAATCCTCAGGTCTCTTTTTTCCCCCTCATTTTTTTTTTAAATATGTCTTTTGTGTGTTTTACTCTCTGAGATATGAAAGTAGAAGTGAGAAACTTCTGTTTGGAATTTGTATTGGTAGGATTGCAGACTTGCTAAAAACAGCACAGCTTTGCTTTTTGTTTGGAGCTTTTATTAAACTGTGGTTTTATTTAGCTTTCTAAATGCAAAGCTGAACTTCCCAGTCTGACTTCAACAATGTGAACAGCACAGTTTTGGAAGATTGAAGTGTAATAGGACTAGAAAAACTTAGAAAATTATCTATTTTCAGGCTTGTATTTCTAGGTATTGTTCATTAGTCTGATTAAATTTGGGCTCCTTGGACTCTGTGGTGGCTGAAGGAGAATTAAGGATTGTTTGGAGAACACCATCTGAGACACTGGAACTGGATTTCCCCCCCTTCCCACCGTGGGAAAGAACCCACACAGTTATTTGTTACAACAGGCTGGTGTTTATGATGTTCTTGGACATTTATGAGAACGAGGATGCCTGTGGCTTATACACAGATTGCAGTGGCACTTAATTAAAATAGCTGTTATTCAAGCTACAATTCTAATGCCATTTCCCCTCTTTCTTCCAGAGGGAAGTGCAACATCTCCCATTTCTCTGACATTTTTGCTGCTAGAGAGTTCAAAGCCAGAGTGGATTCATTTTTCTACATCCTGGGCTATAATCCAGAGACAAGGTAAGTGAAGTGGCTTTTAAAGGCACCTTTAACACTGACCTGAGCTGGGGTTCAGTCAGAGGTTGGACCTGATGATCTTGGAGGTCTTTTACAACCTTAATTCTGTGATTCTATGAAAACTACTCAAGGGGAGAAAGGTTGGAATCAAGTGTGATGCTGATTGAAGGGAGTGCAAGGGAGAAGCTGCATCTTTCTGCTGGAGTGTGTGTTTATAGAGGAGAAAATAAGAGTAGGAAACAAAGTTTTGCAGTAAGTCCTGACATCCAGGTGCATTTCTGGGTAAATAATGTGCTGCTTCAAAACAGCCTCTTAGAAATGTGGAATTTTTTTGTTTTAAAGGTTGCAGACTTCAGCAGGAGTTCTTTGTTGTCTCATTGGCTGAATGTACCCCCCTGAAAGTACTTGTTAAAGTATGTTTTTGTCTTCTAATAAGCAAAGTTGAAATTTAGACACTTTTAAGAAATCAAACTGGAAGTTCTTAGGTGTGGAAATTTGTGCTTTTGTGTGTAAATAGTCACCCAGGATCCAATATCAGCAATTCCTACTGGATGCTTTGCTGGCCTGGAACAAGTCAGAGGTACAGAAAGATCCTCTCTGGGACTCAGTGCATATCTGAAGGTGTGTCCAGCTCTTTTATTCCACAGTTCTTTCAGTCTCTCTGGGATTTGTCCAGCCAATATTGATCAGCCCTGTTTGGGAAGCAAAGCTGAGACTAAACTTGTACCTTTTGTTATTTTTTGGGTCCAAACCAGGACTTTTATCTTCTTCACTTCTGGAATTTTCTACCTTCCAAATACCAGCCTGGAGGAGTTTGTTGTGTAGGGGCAGATTTTGCTGATGAATTACATGGAACAAGGTCTGTGCCCCCTGAAAGGTGCCTTGTTCCCTTCAGTGCAGAGCATAATTAGCTTATGTGGACCTTGATTTCTAGAGATATCATGGAGAAAAGGATTGTTTGAAGTGGGGATTAGGTAGGCACATAAACAATAAATATTTGAATTGTTACATGGTAGATTTACTGTTCTTAATGCAGATATGAATCTTTATGCTCGGGGCAGAGCCAACCACTAACTGCTCACAGTTAGGAAGGAATTCCCTCTGTGGGCATATTATTAATCTGTAATTGCTTATTTATGAGGCTGCCTGTACTTTCTGAGGTGTCTTAAACTGTCCTTAAGCCTGAGACAGGGGCCTGGAGGAGTGAAACCCCCTTCCTGGAGGGAGTTTACCCTCAGTGTAAGTCTCTAGGAGGTCTCCTGGTAGTGTGAGGTGCTGAGCTCTGGGAATGGAGTATTTTCAAATAAAATAAGTTAAAATGTGTTTTTAGCATGGTTTGTGTGTTTTGTTTGGAGCATTTGTGAGGTTTTTATGGTCCACCTCTCTGATATTCAGCGCCATATCCTGTATTTGTCACCCTTCTTGGTGTTGAGGGTGTGAATTCTTAGCGATGTGTTTGTATTGGTGTTTAATGGATGATTTCTCTTCTGAAATGCCGTTTATGTGAGCTGTCAGTGTGGTTTTAAACCCCCTCTCTGTGTAGAAGTCGCTGCTAATTCTTCCAGCTATTAGAAAATGACTGAGCCTGACAAGATCAATGAAATGACAAAGCTTAGCACTTAGTGATCAGCTAATTACTCAGCCTGGCCAGCTCTGAAAAGTAGCTTTTTCTTCATTTAGTTGCAGCCAGTTCTTTATTTTTTTCATTCGAGCTCTCAGAGTCTGTATTTTGTCTTGGAATGGGGGAGGTTCAGAGGAAGGAGCTGAGTCAAGCTTGCTTGATTATTTTAGACCTGTGTGTTTGCTGCTGTTTCACGATGCACGTGCCTTTGAATTCCCAATTTTGCTTTTGGAAGGAAAAGTATTGTAAGACACATTTCAGGATGAGCTGTTGGTGGTTTGTCTATAAAAAAACCAAACAACTTTGTCTTCAGGTTGACCTGCTTTTCTGAGCCCGTGTTTCATTCACACAGGGAGGTTGGGAAATGTTCTCTTGAATTAACAGCGTGTTGTAGAGAAGGTTCTGACTGAGTGTGACCCCCTCAAGTGCCTTGTTGGAATGTGGGAGAGGAAACATCTCTGCCCAAACAATCCTGAGCCCTGGGCTGTGTGTGCAAAGGTGGAGTTCTGTTGGAGTGGGTTTGTGGTCGCCATAAGGTGCTCATAAACATTCCCTGGTCTCTCAGATCCAGCTCAGCCCGGTGGGAATCTGTGTTCTGGTGTTTGCAGAGCAACTCACAAAAATGCCAGACCCCAAAACCATCCCCAGCACACTGGTGGATGTGGAATACGAGGCCTTTTTGTTGTTGGAGCACACAGAGCTCAGGAAAGTTTGTTTTATCCTTTTTTTTTTGCTGTTTGACAATTTGCTGATTGTAGGTTTAGCTGGAGAAATACCAACTGTGATCATCCTATTGTTCCTCTTGTCTGGAACTGGTACAACTGCATTTTGGGATAACTTTTCTTTGCAGTGAGTTATCAGGCTGGTTTGTTTTTTTTTCCCAGAGTTCAACAAAAAACCTACCCACAATTTCAGTAATTCTCACATCACTAAACTAGGTCTAACTGTGGAATAAAAACCTCAGCTAATCCTAAAGGCAGAGAACTGAGTGTTAACACCTTGACTGGTGTTAATCAAGCCAGTAAGTAGAGCTGCAATGTGTTCCTGGCTCTCCAGAGTGTGGAATGCATCCACTGAGCTCATCCTGCCAGCTGAGAAAGGGAATTCATTTTATGGCAAGTGCTTGAAAATAATTAATGTCATGTCTCTTCAGAGAAGTGACTGCTCTGACACTAATTCCACCAGCATGGAATCCCACTGCTGCTTCCAGGCCTTCCTTTTGTGCTCTGACATCCTGGATGGACTCGGAGAAACAAAATAATAACCGAACATTCAAGGCTTGGGTGACTTTTGGAATAGATGTTTTGGGAAGTGTTTGTCTGAATTAAGTCAGAATTAAGAGCCTCCTTTTCTTTATTTTTTTCCCCTCCTTTCCCTGGGAAGCAGAGTGGGTGTTGTACCCGTTTCAGGTCTAGAAACAGGTGGGAACAGTTTATATTCTTACAGGAAGCTGTGGAACTGTGTCAGTAGGATTTTCAAAGCTCCCTCTTAAACGTTGCCCTTGTTCAGAAAAAAATTATAGCTGAATGATGTATTGATATGAACAACCCAAATGTGAGCAGAGGCTGAGGAGAGCTGCAGAGCTGGGCTTTGCCATCAGCCTGTCTGCTTAATTTTTAGCAGTCAGAATATTTTGATTGTAAGCACATAATAATCCCTAGGGCAGAGCTAGAGAAATGATCATAATGGGTTTTAAATGTACCCATCCTTATGGCTCAAATCAGAGTCTTACAATGAGTTCTTGTTGTGCTTGTACTCAGTGCAACACTGACAGTCTGTGCTGTGCTTTGTTTAAATGAGACAATTCCTGCAGCATGTTGCAAGTCCAATTATTTTATTTTTTTTTAAAATAAGTTTAACAGTTTTAAATACAACCATGAACAAGTTATTCTGTGTTACTTGTCTAATGGTCCTCAGAAGGAATTCTGGAAGGTGCTGGTTACCCTCACTTGGTATCAGTTGATATTGTTGTGTTGAAGTACCTTGAATTGATCCCTTTTAAACAAACAGACAAAAAAACCCCCCATCCCCAAAACTGTATTTAGAGAAATGGATGAGTAACTTGCTTGGGTTGTTCCATCTGGCTGATATCAGATTTACTGATGTCACTTGGAGTACATTATTTCCATGTGTCCATATCTCAGTTTATCCCTGAACTGAGGGGAGCAGAAAAACTGAGAACTTGTTCTCAAGTTTCACATGAATTTGAGGGGTCAAAACCCCAAGTTGGAACAACAGCAGCAAAAAAAATTCAGAAATATATTTCAGCTGTAATTGAAGACTGGATACATTTGGCCTTCTAAGTGTAATTACTTCAATCACTCAGCTGGTACAGACTGGGCAGCATATTTGGAGTCTGTTTCTGGTCTATAGTCTGGGAAATTTTGGTCAGATGGTCTCAGTCTGAATGTAATATTATAACAGAAGTGAGTTGATAGAGTTATGGTGAGTTTATTTGTTTAAAAAAAAAGTTTATAAAACTTTATTGTGTTTCTGGAAGTTTTAAGTCCATAACCTGGTATATCTTAGTATTTAAAAAAAGAAAACCAAACCAACCAAAGGAACTGTTACCATGGTTGGTTGTGATTGTTCTGAATTTTTTTTTTACAAGCCTGAGCCAGGCCCCTCTGTCCTGTATCCTAGGAAATGGCACTGGATAATTTCAGCAAGGCCACAGGAGCTGGAATATTCCATTTACTGAACACTGAAATTATTGTGGCACCTTCACTGAAGGAGCCAAACTGTTGGTGAGGGTTCTCGAGAAGGGGGTGGGAGGCAACACAGTATAAGCAACGAGAAAGTTGTGTATCCACCTATGTTATAGTAAAAATTTCACACTGTCTTTCTGGAGGAGAGAAAATCAGGGATTGTTTTGTGGCCTGATCTGTTCTGCTTAATGTGTTTGTCTTTCAAAATTCAAGAAACCTTTTACACTTCTTTAGCCTTGTGGTAGGTTCAGGCATCTGAGGTGCTTGAAAATAGAGGCAAGAATCCTAATTTAAATCTTTGTGTGCTCCAGGGGAAGGGATGTTACCTCCATGGAAATGGGCACCTAAGAATCTGTTTGAAAAGCACATTAATATAAACAGGAAGGCCAAAATTGAAGGGTGAGCCAGGAAGCTCCAACAGCGAGTCAAGCCTGGCTCCTCTTGGGTTCTCAGTGTGTTCACCCGTGTAAATGACCCAATATCCCTTAAAAACTCCCATACATTGCAGGTAGAACGTTTTGTGTTCACAATAAATGAACTAATATCCCTTAAATGCAATCATACATTGCAGGTAGAACATGTTGTGTTCACACATGGCTGTAAGTAAACTAATATCCCTTAAATGCTCTCATACATTGCAGGTAAAATAAGTTCATTTAGCTTGTAAATGAACTAATATTCCTTAAATTTTCTCATACATTGCAGGTAGAACATGTGTTCACAAATGAACGGATATCCCTTACATGCTCTCGTACACTGCAGGTACAATATGTTCATTTAGCTCATAAATGAACTGATATTCCTTAAACTTTCCATACACTGCAGGTAGAACACGTGGTTGTAAATGAACTGATATTCCTTAAATTTTCTCATACATTGCAGGTAGAACACGTGGTTGTAAATGAACTGATATCCCTTAAATTTTCTCATACATTGCAGGTAGAACATATGTTCACAAATTAACTGATATCCTTTACATGCTCTCGTACACTGCAGGTATAATATGTTCATTTAGCTCATAAGTGAACTGATATCCCTTAAATTTTCTCATACATTGCAGGTAGAACGTGTTCACAAATGAACTGATATCCTTTACATGCTCTTATACATTGCATGTATAATATGTTCATTTAGCTCATAAATGAACTGATATTCCTTAAACTTTCCATACACTGCAGGTAGAACATGTGGTTGTAAATGAACTGATATCCCTTAAATTTTCTCATACATTGCAGGTATAATATGTTCATTTAGCTCATAAGTGAACTGATATCCCTTAAATTTTCTCATACGTTGCAGGCAAAATAAGTTCATTTTGCTTATAAACGAACTGACATGCCCTCACACACCGCAGGTACCACACGAGTATTCAGCGCATCACCCACCCCGTTTTCGGACGCGTTAAAACGCGACGCTTCTCCCTTCGCACCCGAGCCTTTTTCTAAGGGATGTAATTTTGAAAAAGCTGGTGACGAAAAAAAAAGAAAAAAAAAAGGAAAAAAGAGGCGGTTTCCAGGAGCGCGGGAGGAGCCGGCGTTGGCCGTGAGGGACCCCCCAGCCCGGGCCCCGCTCCCCACACACACAGCGCTGGGTGTGCGCGGCTTTACCGAGGGAACCGGACCGGCTTTACCGAGCGAACCGGCCCCGCTCAGCCCCGCCGGGGGCTCCGGGCCGGCTTTACCGAGGGAAGCGGGCTCGATTCGCGGAGCAGCCCGGCGCGGTGAGGGAGGGTCACGGCACATGCTCAGTGCCGGCAGTCCGAGGGCGAAGTTTGTGCGCTGTGCGTGCGGGCTTAGGTCACAGCACAAGCTCAGTGAAAGCTCTGCCCGAGGTCTCCCAGCCTGCACGTTGCCTCCATTTTGAGTTGGTAGAGTGGAAAAGGCAGAGTTTTAGCTGTTAACTTAGGGGGGTTTCAGCAACGCGTCTGGCACCCGCAGGCGCCTGTCATAGTCATGGATGATCCATTCAGCCCCTGCAGGTAGGCTGCGTCACTCCGGCCTCCCCGAAACAGGGGTGATTTTTTTGCTGTTGTTCGTGACTTCTGCAGTGTTTATGAAAATCATTCCATCGCTGTTGCATGCTGCTCAGAGCCGTGTGGTGAATCTCAGCAGCGCTGCTCGCACGGTGCATGAGGGCACTGCCAGGGGGCCCGAGGGGGGCACGGACCGAAATGCTGGAGCCGTGGGGGGTTTGGGTTTTGGTGGGGTTTTTCTCCCCCCTCCTCCTCCTCTCGTCGTGGTGCAGTTTGGGTTTCGGCGGTGCTGTGTCTGCATGCCGGGTCTGGAGGGAGCTGCAGAGGCTCTGGCTGCCGGAGCGGGGATTAGGGAATGTCGGGGCCTGTTTGGGGTGATGTTCGAGGAGGGTCGTGGATCAGCAGCCAGTGGTTGCTCCCAGGATGGGTGGGTTCTCCTGGTGATCCCGCTGACACTCGCTCAGGTGTTCAGGAGGAGTGCCCAGCCTGGGATATCTTGGCTTGTCAGCCCCACGCAGGTGACACTTGTGCATCTAAACTGCAGCAATATTGCCTTGAGCGCTGAGAGCGTGTGCTGTGTCAGGGAGCAGAGCCGTGTCAGCAGCACCCACGGTGGTTTATCAGGCTGGCAAAACACCTTTTGAGGCTGATCTGAATAAAATGCAAGACTTGGGCTCGGGTCATAACTGGCTCTGAGGTGCTCGTGGGGCAGCCATCAGTGTCACTGCTAAATATAGATGGCTTTGAGAGGATTGGGTGTGTGTTGGGGGCAGTAAACATGATTCTGCAGCGTGTTCTCCTTCAGGAGCGTCTGAACTTGTGCACAACAGAGCTGTCCTGTTGTGATCCCCTGTCAGCCCCTTGCCCTGCAGAACTGACCTCACACCGCAGGGGCCGGTGCTGAGGGGAAATCCTTCCACCAGGGCAGCTTGTGTGGCAGTTACTGGTGTGTGGATGTAAAGGTGACAGGAGTGTTTGTGCTGCTCACAGTGACATCTCTGGAGCTGGAGAGCAGAGGGCTGCTTGGCCTTTAGCCTTGCACGTGTTGTCACTGTCCTGCACAGTGTGTGTTGCTGGGGGAAGAGACTTTTCACGTGGGCAGAGAGTCACAGGACAAGGGGGAACAATTTTAAACTAACAGAGCAGAGATTTAGAATAGATATTAGGAAGAAATGCTTCCCTGGGAAGGTGGGGAGGCCCTGGCACAGGCTGCCCAGAGAAGCTGTGGCTGTCCCTGAATCCCTGGAAGTGTCCAAGGCCAGGTTGGACAGGGCTTGGAGCAGCCTGGGCTAATGGAAGGTGTCCCTGCCCATGGCAGGAGGTGGGATGGGATGAACTTTAAGGTCCCTTCCAACCAGAACTGTTCTGTGATTCTTGTCAGAAGCTGAGGAATGAATGATGAATAAGCCAGCAGAATTTTGCCCAAGTTAGTGGCATGTCCATATCTGTATTCTATCCCAAGTTTCATTCCCTTTTCCATTTCCTTTTCTACCTGTAGAGCATAAAAAAATCAAGAACTCCTAATTAATATGGATCACTGGTCACTTCTGCCATTGGCTGAAGCAAAGCCCTGCTAATGATGACAGAGCCCAATTCCCTTGAACTCAGCCTGCCTGGATCACTTCCTAGTTTAAAGAGGTGTCTCCATAGGCCTAATCTTTGGAAACATTCTTATTCCTAATAAAGGAACTACTGGAATACAGGCAGGAATATGACAGTGCTCTGCAAGGATACAGGGTTATGGCACCTTGTGTCCTGAACATTTGTTTTAAATGTTGACTTAAAAGCAGAAGAGTTATGGGAAGGGTATGAACCAATCTGCTTTGTGCTGGTTTTCAGTGACAGTTTGTGCCTGCATTTAAGGAAGGTTTGAGAATAATGCCAGTTCTGAGCTTAAAATGATGGTTTGGTCATGCTTATTTTTAAAGACTGTGAGATTGATTTGCAACAGCACAGGTGGAAAAAATGCCTCTAGGTTATAACAGCCACAAAATCTGATTGTTAAAGGGGACTGTTACATTTGGCAAAACAAATACAGCTGGAATAACATGCCAAATGTGTCATTCCTCACTAAGCACTTGCACAAGAACTGGTGGATGTGGTGTTGGATGTATTGGCTCCCAGACCTCCCTTTTGCAGGATGCCTCTGGTGCCTGTGTGGAATCAGATGATTCCTGCCTCTAGCAAATGTGTGGATATCTGTATTCCCTGTGGCAATGCCCCTCTCACAGCAGACCTTCAGTGCCTTTGAGATCTCAGTTCTTCCTTTCCACGTGTTTCAACTCAAATATTTATCTGTCACCTGCGTTTACCACCTGTGGGTTTGGAGTTTATAACCAAAGCAGCTCCTTAGGTTTGTGTGTAAGGACCTGCTTAAAAAAAAAAGCAACAGCACAGATAGAAAACCAAACTCCCTCTCCCCCCACCTTAAAAACCCACAACCCTCGCCCAGAAAAGCCAAACCAAGAAAACTCTTGGTATTAGGAGACCTAAGGCTGTGTGATGTGAGGAGTGCTGGTACTGGCAAGATTTTTAGAGGCCTGAAAAGCCCCTTCCTCCCTGGTCAGCCTGGGCTGTGCTCCAGGTGGTGAATTTGAGGTGAATTTTAGGCTGGCTGGGTGCCCAGAGGATTCTCCCCGGTTCAGAGGTTCCTGGTGACTTACAGTGCCATTCCAGAGAGCTGGCTGAAGTCACAAATGTGTTATGGGAAGTGCTTGTGTATTGTCCTTTGGGTGAAGAAGTAATGGCCCAGCATCTGATGGTTTCTTCCCTTGGTTCTGCCTTCATTTTAGCTTTTTTTCAAGACATAAATCAGTAAGATCACCTCTTCCCCCCTGCCTTCCAGTTCTTTGGGCTGCAGTTTGTTTTAATTAGAGCTTTGCATTTCCAGGTGCATGGCAGAACCAGGGATATCCTCAGGTTCCCTTTATGCTTCACATTCTTCCTCATTATCACCTTGTTCTTTCTCCCTGTATCTGCTGTCCAAGGGAGTTGGAGATTTGTGTGGTTCAAGCAAGAGCCCAAATTGAGGGATCATTACTTGGCACCTGAGGAAGCTTTATGGAGAAATTTCCTGCTAAGGTTGCTGCCCCATTCCACTGTCCTGCACAGAAACTGAGATTAGGCTTAAAAAAAAATGGTGCCACTGTGGTATTTATTCTGTTTTGATGGTGAATGTTTGCTCTGGGAAGTGCAAAGGTACTGCCTGGCAATTTTAGGAACTGTACAGGATACAGACTTATAGCAACATCACGTTGAATTCATTTACACATTTACTTATCAGTGTAAATGTTGCTTTTGAATAAGCTCTGGTTCTATTAAAATCACAGGTAACCAGATAAAAAGCTTTGTACTGTGCAACTCTGCCTCACAACCATGCAAGTTCCCACTGGATGAGGTTTTTTTTTTGAACTTATGATCAAAATACTGGTGTGTTACTTGTTGAAAGGTAACCAGATATTGGAAAACAAGTCTTTAGAGAGGTGATCCATGAACTCTGCCAGCAAAATACCACCCACCCAGGTAGAGAGAACACTTGTTTCCTGTGCAGTCACTTGTCTTGGCTGAATTATTGTCACTGCCACCCTACCTTTGGGGCACAGTGTTAAGGACTCTCTGTAGGCTTTTTGTCCCCTCTTCTTTAAACACAAAAAATAATGTTATCTTGAAAAGAGCTTTTCCTGCCTGACTCAAACTTGTGCAACAACTTCCTTGTGCAAAGAGCAGCACGGGGCAGGACAGCCCTCAGCTTCCTGCAGGCTGGGGCTCTGCACTCACCCAGCAGGTCTGAGCCTGCTCTCAGCACCCCAGTGTTGGTACATGTTTATTCATTCCTGTTTGACATTGAGCAATCACTGAAAACCTCCTCTTATGAGTTAATTTGCCTGAAATACAGGTTGGATGTTTCACTCAGAACATAAAATTGCTCCTGCATTTATATTTTTAATTATAACCCACTGTTACAACAGGTTTTAAGTGAAAATTCAACCTACAAGAGGCTGACCATTAGCAAGGATATTTTTTGAGGGTTAAGACACTATTTCTGTAAAATGGATTTTAAAATCCTGCTTAAAAAAAAAAAAGGTTTAAGGGCCAAGTGCAAGCTGGACAGGTGAAAATCAGGGAGCTTGTTATTCTTAGGTGTTTAATTCAGCTGTCTGTGATAGCTGTGGGATTTTTTTGGTGAAAGGTTGAGTGACCTGACCTGCCTGTCCCTTCTGTAGTGGATGAACATGATGTGCATAAGATGATCTTAGGTCAGAATTGGGGATCCATTTGGCTCAGTCTCCTGTCTCCCAGCAGGGACCATAAGCAGATGCTCTTCCCTGCAGTGCCACTCACTTTCAGCTCCTGATAAACTATTTTTTAATCAGCTGAAGTTGGAGAGGAGTAATTCTGTTCTCTCCCATGTTTGTCCCTCTGGAGATGGAACAAAATGATCCTTGCCAGATGTTTTTAGAACTGCCTCTGAAGAGCAGGGTTTCTTCATCTTGGGTATTGGATTATATGATTTAAAGGATTTTAAAAAAAGGAGTAAAAAACCCCCAACCAAACCTCTTCTTGAGACTTTCCTTTTCCCAACTACTTGAGATTTGTATTGATTTTACAGAAATCACAAATATCTAAGAATTGCCTCACTCTCTCAGTTGATGTAACTGATTATCTGGCCAGTAACAGTGACTGTTTGGTTACATCTGTTGAAGTGTATGATTGCAATATATAATTTATTGTGTCTATAATGGACATATCTGACATGGTTTTATTTAGTAAAGCCACCGAGTTTCATACCAGGCTTTGTAAACAACCCCAGGTCTCACCAGAGTCATTATTCAGTGATAGTTATTGCTTATTAAAAACAAGCAAACAACCCCACCCCCTGCACATTCTGGCTTTAAGCTGTGTCTTTTCTCTTTTAATCTTTCCATATAAAATTAATGAGCTCTTCCAGCTGGTTTTGCACAGTTCCTTAGCTAACAACCTGTCCCCCCTTGGGGACGTTTCAGTGCTGTCCTGGTGGTCCTGGGCTCAATTCCAAGAGCCCTGACCCTCCTACAGCTGGATCCCAGGGTGGGCAGAGCTGCTCCAGGCTGATAAAAGCTCCCAGTTTAATTGTTGAAACTTCTTTTGGACTGTGAAGTTGGTGTTGGTGACCTGCACGTGTTGCACCAGGCCGAAGTTTTTAACAAGCTGGTTTTCAAATCTCGATTTCTGGAGAGCTCCAAAGAGAACCACAAACACTTTTGGAGATGAGGTTTGTGGCTGAGCCATTTGGCCAGTTCAAAAACCTTCTTCTGTCGAGGCATCCCTCTAATTAAATTAGGGATCACCTCATTACACAGAATCAGGAGTGATTATGCCCAGAGTGGTTCAGTGGGTAGCACAGAATTCTGTCCTGGGTGTGCCCTTTGGGTTGTGGGGTTTTGTTTTGGTGTTTTGTTGTGGGTTGGTTTGTTTGTTTTGGTTTTTTTAAACTTAGTGGTAGCACTGAGTTCTTTTCATGGGGTTTGGGCTGTTGCTGGCTGGTGGCAGATGTTTGAGAGCCCAGTGCTGGAGAGCACTGAGTGCGTGGTGGCCACAGCAGAGGGAAATTAAACCCTGTGCGTTGCTGGGTATGATGAAGTGAAGAACAGAGGGGGTTCAGTGTGATGCTGCAGCAGTGCCACCTCCCTCAGCCCCATCTCAGGCATGCAGGTCACTTAAAAAACGTGCAATTACTGCATAGCATGTCTGCTGCTGAACCCTGGCAGGAAAAAGGGGAACATGAAAGCAGCAGTGCCACCATTTCCGAGGCTCCACCTCGGACAGGCGATCCCTGACCCCGAAGGTCCCCCTTGTGTGGTGTGTGTGTGTAATTCCTCTCAGAACCTGCCAAAGGTCTTCACTCATCCTGCTGGGTAAGGACTGACTCGGATTCATTCACATCAAGGGCAGGGCAGAGCTGTGCAGAGGAGTCTGTGCAGAAATCTCCAAGTGCCTTTGGCCATCGCCTCCGAACTCAGAGAGGTTTGCTGTGAATTCCCAGCCTTGAATCCTGCCTGGCTCTGGCCATACTGGAACAGTGGTTGGTGCTGCATGTCCTGAACCCAAGTTATCCCCAAAGCTGTCCTGCTGTGCTTCCTGGAGGCTCCAACTGGGACTTCCAGTCCTTCTTGGCATTGAAGTGCCACGTTTTCGTGGACAAAGCTGCCAGTTGTGCCACCCTGGATTTAAATGGGGTGAGTCTGGTGTGGACAAGAAGGTAGGGGATAAACAGAGAGGGTTAAGCTTGTTTCTGGATTGGAAATTGTGTAGGAACCGTTGTGCCAACCTTTCTTCCTGAAGCTGGTACATGAAAGCTCTGCACCAGCCTGTGCTGCCTGCAGTCCCTTCCCCTCCTCACCCCTGAACTGTGTTCTCTCAGTGGTGCTGCCTTTGGCCTTGAACCTCCAACCTCCCCTGTTGCTTCAGAACGGGGAGGACAAAGCTTTATTGAGCTGAACATCCTCTCTCTTCCCTGGGAGCTGTTTGGAACAATCCTCTCCAGGATCAGAGCCTGCTGCCTTTGCCCTGCTCTGCCACAGCAGCTCCTGCCTCTTTGCTATTCCAGCACAGACTTCCAGCTCTGCTCTGACCAGCCCTGTTTACTTTGCAGAACACAACGTTGCCATGGCAACAGGTTACTTTTCAAAGGGAACATCTTGTCATTATATTTAATCCACTGCAGCTGAAGAGGACTGAAATATTAAGTTGTTGTTGCTATGGATACTGCTTTGTTACAGCAGTTTCTTTTGTGGCACATTTCATATACAGTGTTGGCTCCTTTATTCCCCCCCCCCCTTTCCCATCGAATAAACACAGGATGCCATTCCATTCTCATTGTAATTGCTCTCACCAATATAATTTAGCTTAATACCTACAGTGCATTTCAGTTTTCCGTAAGGAGAATTTTCTTTTCCATCTGAAACCCATTCCTGGGGACGTGGAAGCAGTAAAAAATCATGGAACAGCTTGTGTGCCCTTGCAGAGCCATCGGCTTTGTGCCCTTTTAAAATGCCAGTGGGATGTAGAGCAGCCTGCACAGCAGCTTCACTCAGCCCTGTGCTCACCTTTGGGGCAGGGGAGGGTGTGAACATAATCAGAACATGGTGATGGAAAGACACACAGAACTATTTCCCTCCACATTTCCCCTGAGAAATGGTTGGATAACCCCACTGAGCTTCCATGGGAATAGATGGGAGCAGAAGTCCCATCCAGAACTTTGCTTTTAACTTTGCAGTTGCTTACAGGATCCTCCAGCCCTGATTATTAAATGCTTTATTCATCATATTCAGTGTGGTGCAACTGAAGAAGTTGGGAGTTGGGGGGGATATTTGGAGCACTGGGGTTTTTCCTATTTAAACTGAAACCAGCCCAATTTTCTGCGTAGGTAGAGCAGCCCTTGGCTGGGGTGCAGAATTGGAGCTGGCACACACTGCTCAGGCATGTTTCAGCTTTGACTTGCACTGACTAGCAGAGATGTGCTCAGCTTTAAAATGAATCCTGGGAATAAAGGAAGAGCCATCAGCATTTTCTCTTGTCAGGTTCCCCCTTCCTTCCTCACAGGGAAAAAATTCTGACACCTTGTAGCTGGAAAAAAAAACACACCCTGGTATTTAATGTGTAACTTTGTAAATATAAAATTGATTTCCTAGTTCAGTCATTGCTTTGCATTCCCTGCAAACAAGAGAACAGTGTCAGATCGTGTCTCACAACAATATGCATTGTGGGGGGAAACATTTTGACATGTTCTCATTGTTTTCAGGAGGCTCTTGGTGTGTATTTTGGAGTGGATTTGCTTCTTAGGAAGGGTAACAGTGCCAAAATATCACAGCACAGGATGGAGTGTTCCAAAAGCAGTGTTTGCTCCTGTCTGACAGGTTCTCTGTGGGGCTCTGGGTGAGGCCCCTTGGGGTCCCCACTTGGGCACTGCTGATTTAACAGTCACAATGGTCAGCGAGGGGAAGCTGAACTTAAGACACCTATTTAAACCTATTTTTGAAATTCTGAGGTGGAAGTGTTCATTAAGACATGCATAAAATCCTCCAGTGACCTTTCTGGCATCAGATGGGATTTAATGCTTTGGGCTGCCCAGGGGTGGTTTTGCTGAGGGTCAGTACTTGGCGTTATTTTGGGTTTGGGGTCGGAACAGGTAAAGGATCGTAGGGTTTGTACAAATCAGGTGCTTGCTGGAAGGTGACTGAGTTGGCCACGGGCAGGGACACCCCCTGCTAGAGCAGCTTGCTCAGTACATCTGACTATATCCCCCCTTGTTTCCTTAATAACATTTATTTTCGCTTCTCTTCCGTTTCCATTGGAAATGCAATGAGGGAAAAACCCCAGAATTTGACCCCAAATGTTATTAATTGCAATTCTTTCTCATTGCTGTTTTTTCTTTGTATCTTAGGAGGCTAAACAGT
>JAWWLV010000061.1:6269679-6289571 GCA_035041135.1 Platyrinchus mystaceus | reverse complement strand
AATTTGACCCCAAATGTTATTAATTGCAATTCTTTCTCATTGCTGTTTTTTCTTTGTATCTTAGGAGGCTAAACAGTACCCAGGGTGAAATCAGAGTTGGACCCAGCCATCAGGTAAGGGATTTTGTTTGTATCCCAACATCTGGACTTGATCTGTTCAGATGATACTTATTTAAAATTACATGTGATCAAATCCAGCAAGTTTTTTAGAATCATCTTTAGATGACTCACTTTAGTGAGTTCTTTAGAATTCCTGAGCCCAGGTTTTTCTGTCAGATGTGGATATATTAATGACTTTTACTAGCAGAAGTGCTGTTGGGTTAATTCTTGAATAAGATTGAAGCAATATGAGTATCTACTGGAAATTAATAAGTGCCTTAAGTAGTAGTTTGGATTGTTAAAATAGGAATTAAGAAAGCTGAGTGTGTTCCAACACTGGGAAGCAGAATAAGGTTAAGACTGTAGTTGTGCCTGATATTTTGTGCTAATTTGAGGGAAATCCTTCATAAGCAATGAAAATAATCTGCTCTTAAAGAGCATTAACATACAACTTAGTGTGGTGCATGGAGCCAAACCTGTCACTGGGAACTGAGTCCTCTCCTTTACCTGTGGAATTGCCTCTGCACTGTCCAAGTACTGGATTTTCACATCCAAGTGATGAATATTCATTCAGACCCTTTTAAAGATGTTGTTTAATAACAAGTGAAAGTAAATATTTCTGGAGCCCATGTAACATTCTTAAGGATGTTTTGCTTCAGAGGGAAAAACGTCCTTGGCAATTCAACCTGTGGTGTTCTCCTCAATAGTTATAATAAGAGCACAGTAAATGGTACCTTCGAAACAACTTTCATCTCAAATTGTCATCTAATATTTTGGCTGGCATTAGTCACCTGTGCTGGAAGGTGTAATTACCAGATGCATTTATGGATGGGGGAGAAAAAAAAAGGAGTAGGGAGAAGGTCCACTGATTTAGAATACTGTTAATCTTTGCTTGCTTAGTGTTTTAAACTTGCATTGTTCTCTCCCTCACCTGCTGAGCATCCACACGTGACAGATGTCACCACGGAGAGGATGGTTCTCAGCCTGTTAATTAGTGTGAGGTGTCATCTTAAGATCCAGGAATGGCTGATTGGTAGCCCTGGTGGGAAGTCAGGCTGAAGGTGATATTTGCTGCTCTCTGTTCTGTCTGATTCCTCTGTGGAAGGTGTGGAAGGGTCTCTGTGCAGCCTGGGCTGTAGCTCAGGGAGTGGATATGGATCTGCTTTCCTCCACCCACCTTAGTGAGCACATGCAGCAGAGTCCACAAACAACCCTGAGGTCCCCAGTGGGTAGTTTTTTATGAATCTCTTGCCTTCATTTTCCTTAAGTTTGTGTGTGTTACAGATGCTGGAGGCTGTTTGTTGGGTTTTACTTAGTGCACAGATACTCCGAAGAGTTCCCTGTGTCGTCATGGCAGACAAGGCCACAAGGGAAGATAAATGTTCTGTGGAAGTTGCAGTTCTCAAAATTCACTTGCAGAGGAGGACAGTGGGTCTCTACTGAATGTTCTCCTGTGACAGCTTTTGGCTAATTAATGCCCAGGTGGTGGATTGTCCCCATCCCTGGAAGTGTTTAGGAAAAGACCAGACGTGGCACTCGGTGCTCTGGGCTGGTTGACAAGGTGATGGTGGGTCCCAGACTGGACTCGATGATCCTGGAGGTCTTTCCCAACCTCAGTGATTCTGTGCTCAGGAGGAAGTGGCTTTTGGGAGTTACTCCAACAATTAAGCCCATTCCAAGGGTACAGGAGGCCGAACATGGATTTGAGCTGCTGGAGCTCCTCGCTCCCACACAGCCCTCAGCTGGGGATAATGCTGGCTTATCCTTCTCCACAAGAGAAGTTCAATGACATATCCATTTTCCCAGGCAAGAAGTAAAATAAAGTACAGATTAAAGAGCAGAACATGAAAGACATCTGAACCTGTGACTTGTAATTACTGGTTATGTATAAATGTTGCCTCTCAAATACGTTTAGCGTTGTAAGTATGGGAGGTAATTATAGGGCTTAAAAGCTGTTTCTGAAGAGGCTCTCAGCTATCTCATCTCATAGCAGTAGATGACTAAAGATGCTAATTGGGTCTCTGGATAGAGTGTAATACTTATTTAGTGGCAGGGTTCATTTTGCTGAGCTATCTCACTTTCAGGAAATGTCTTTGTTTCTCTTTAGAGTTTTAATGATTTACTGAGGATTTAATTTTAAATTTAGTATCATGTGTGTAGGGTTTTTTACTGATTTAAAGTGGGACACATATGGCAGCTACATTCTTGCCTTCTTTCTTATTAGTATATTATAGCCTGGCAAGCAGAGTTGTAACAGCATCTTTGTGACAAAAGTAATCTCTGTTTCTGAGGGTAAACTGTCCATCAGTATTTGACTTCTGTACAACAGAGGGCTGTGTTTGCAGTACAGAATGTTTTCCTTTCAAGCCCTGATATTTCTGCAGACATGCTTGGTCTGTGTGGTGGGCTGAGAAGTGGTGTTACCCTGCATAATTGTCAGGAAATGAGCTGCCCTTCTGGAGGAAGAAATGCTGAATAAAGGGAATAAGTTGGGGCTTGATGACCCAGTTTCCTCATAAACTTCTGAAAACTTGGATCAAACAGCTTCACCACCTGTTGTCTGAGTATCTTCCATCTATGAGATCATCCTATTGCAGAGAATTTACAAGCTTGTGTATCCTCCTGACATTGGGAAGAAGTGCAATGTGTGTGTGAATCCCGTTTTTACCCAGGCCAAGCTCCCTGACCTGCAGCCCTTTCCTTCCCCCGATGGTGACACGGTGACACAGCACGAGGAGCTGGTGTGGATGCCTGGAGTCAACGACTGTGACCTGCTGATGTACCTGAGGGCTGCCAGGTAATTCCAGCCACGATCCTGCAGTGCCTGTGTGGTGCTGGAGGGGGAATGTGGGGTGCTGTGTACGTGCAGTGGGATCCGATCCCTCCTTTATCCTCCTTTGGGATAACGTGGCTGCTGAAATGTTTGGTTTGAGACAAGAACACTCAGATTGGCTGTTGGGCCAACAAGGCATCTTTGCATCAGCTGTGGCTTTTGGCTTTAAAATGCAGAGCCAGCAGTGTGTGCTGGTGTGGTACAGTGTGGGATGTGCATCGTGAACTGCTCTGGCTGGAAGAGCCGTGACAGCACAGGATTCCTTCAGAGACTGAATGGTTGGAGCTCTGGTTTGCATTTGAGTTCCACACACATCTCTGGTTTGCCTGGTAGATTCACAGTAATTCAGAGTCTTGGTAAATTATTTGTAGCTTGCAGGAATTCGGAGATTGGGGAATCTGCAATTCAAGTCAGTTTTTTGACATAATAAAACAAAGATGACAGCAAAAAGTTTGCTGTCTCTGCTGAGACTGTTCTCATGTCTGGACGTTGTGCCTTCCTTAATGCTGATCAGGCTCTGCTACTACTGCAGTGCAGATTTTTAATTGATGAAACCCAATTAGATTGGGTTTTAATTTTGAAATAATTATCCCATATGCTGGGGTGACTCAGCTTTCCATAACCACCAGTGTTTGGTGCCTCGTTTTCCTCCTTCCCGCAGTATCACGAGGCCCCGAAATTTATGAGTTAAGCTGTAAATACACTATTTGTGCCTTGCATGATGTGTGCATGGAAGAGCTGAGGGATGTAAACTCTTCTGCCCTCCAACTCTGCAGGAGCATGGCAGCCTTTGCAGGGATGTGTGATGGAGGATCCACAGAGGATGGCTGTGTTGCTGCCTCCCGTGACGACACTACCCTGAACGCCCTCAACACAGTGAGTACAACTCCTGCAGGGAAGAACAGCCTTCTCATTTATTTCTGGGCTGCTTAGAGCCTGCAGTGCATAAAACAGTGGATAAAACAGCTTTAGGGATCACAATGTGAGGCTGATTGTAGCTTGGGATGTCGTAGCTTCCTTTCAAACACCAGCCCATTTTCTGAGCTGTGGAACTTCAGTGAGGAGCTGTTGGGTGGTGCCTTTAAGGGCATCCCAGGGAATGTTCTGTGTGGGGAAACAGCTCAGGTCAGGTCCACCAGCTGGAGTTGTGACTTTCTCAGCTGGCCCCTGACCTGCCTGTTGGTCCTTTGCTTCAGCCAGTCTGGAATGTTAACTGAGGTTAAAATCCTGCATTCTTAACAGGGAAACTGTTCCCTCTGTAGCATTAGCTTATCAAACCCACTTGCTTTGGGGGTTTTAATTTTATTTCCACTTCTGTTTGATTTCTCGTGTTTCAGGGGGTGAATCAATTTTCATCCTGCAACAGGCAGGAGTAAAACAGTATTAAGATCTAAAATGTTCCCCTGTAATACTTCCTAAGTAAACAGTGCCAGAACTTTCATTCTTGTTCAAATACACACACTTGAATGTGTAACAAGCTGAAAATCCAAGATCAAATTCTGCACCCAAATTAAATCCTTCCTCGTTGTTCTCACTTTGACTTCTGCAAAGTCAAGTGTTATTTCTCAGTGCTTCACAGAACTGAGTGCAGAAATCCCAGTCCTTTGGTTCCTTCCCTAAAGGTTTTGTGTGATGCAGATTTTTATGCTGGTTGAGAAGTGCTGCAGTTCAGTCTCTATTGCACATCCTCTTCAGGTTCTTACCTGGGTTCCATTTGCTTTCCTGCCCTTCCTTGGGATGGATGCCATCTGATCCTGCTGCCTCACCTCTCCAGAGCCTGCTGAGTTGTTCCTTAACATCCTTCTCAGAGACTCAAATTCCTGTTAAGGTCAAAAATCATCAAAGAGGTTTTGAAATTGGAATTTCTTTCCCCTTATCTGTAATAAAAGACTAATGCAGAAAATTCATTTAACTTTGCTGCTTTGCCATCTACTTTAATTACCCCCTTTAATCACTCAGCAGCCCGAGGAGTCTGTAGTTGCACTTGTAGAGTTCTTGCTTCTGAAATTAGATTAGTCCCAAAATATTTTGGTTGTGTTCTTCTGATTCTTTTCTCTTTGTATTGCTCATCTATTTTAGAAAATACTCTCCTTGTCCACTTTGAATTTTTCTAGCAAAGAGTTTCCTAATAAATACCAGTTCTGTCAGGGATATTTTAAGAAACTTTGACTTAATTCTGAGCACCTGCTTTTTTGACTGACATAAACCAGTTAAATTTGATGTCCTGACAAAATGGTACCTTTTTTTATCTTTCACCATCTATTTAAAACAGATCAGATTTATCTGATAAATAATTTGTGAGACTCTTACCTGCACTAAGTTGTGTTTTTGTTTAGAAATCACCATGTGCAACCCAGAAGATGAATGTAAAAGAAACTGATAGGGATATGATTTCTTATTATGGAAATCCAATAAACTTCAGAGCAGCACTTCATATAAATCAGCCTTGACAAGCTCCTTTGCTGGTGTTTTATTTATGTAATAACAGGTGCTGTAAGCCCCCCAGAATGATTTATTGTTAATTATACCAGATAGAAATGAAGATCACGGGAGGCACAATGCAACAAACAGACATATATATTTATATTTATATCTCAGCCTCATTGAAATGATTATTCACTTAACGTGCCAGGTAAATTCCAGCTCCCTTTCCTTTGTTTGGCTCTTGGCATTTGCTGCCACGTTTGTCACTGCAACCCTTAGGAGGGAAATCAGGTTTTCCTTTGGAGTTTGTTGCCCTCCTGATGAGTTGTGGTGTCAGACTGGGAGGGCGGGAGGAGGACACAGTGGCTGCTGCAAAGCTTTCACCACAATGTGGTGAAAACTGAGCCAGGAAAGTTCTGTGGTGGAAAGGTGGTGACAATCCGTGGGAAGATGTGACACGGTGAGTGCTGAGCATAAACCTGCTGCTGGTGGGGGTTGTGGAGGGAGAGGGGGGCAAATCCTGGTGTAGCTCTTCCCCTCCCTCCCCTCTCTCTCTGCCTGTGCCCTCAGGAGCTCTGCTTTAGCATCACACGTGGCTCAGGATCCTCTCTGTGTCAGGAACTCGTGACCTCGGTTATCCTTTTGCCCCGTGCCTGCTGGGCAGAGGTGCTGCAGTTCTGTTCTCAGACATCCCAGCCCAGGAGGAGTTAATCCACTGCCCTGTGCTCGGTTCTGAAAGGTTCCAGTGTGATAATTCATTGCCTGACCTGTGGTTCTGATGCAGGAGCGACTGTGAGCACCAGTTGTATGAAACAGCAACCCCTGGACCAGAATCTGGGGGTGTCCATGTGCAGACCTGGAGTCGGAGTGAACCTCTGAGGGTTTGGGGCATTTTGATGCCAGGATATTTTTGCTGGGGAAATCAGAGCCAGCAACTCTAAATTTATCCTCACATGGGGGAAAAAATGGCACCACTTAAGCTCAGGTACAACTACATGGAGGGAAGACAAAACAATCATATGCTAATATTGTGTAAATCTCTCTTTGCTAACAGTGTTGTTCTGCCTTCTCATCACACTGTTACATGGGAACGTGTCATTATGAGTGACAAACATGACAGTGTAATATCAGTTCAAGGAAATTCAGTTCTAACTAAGATGTCACCCAGACAAATTAACTCCCTGTTTTAACTTGCCCTTAGACCAGATTTTCTTGTTCATTAACTACAGACAAGGTTGAAAGCATAAAAAAAAATTATTTAAATATATGTTAGCATTTCTTATTATTACCAGTTTTCCTTTTGGATGAGTCTTAATTAACATTTACTCTCATGGTTCAAACGAGGTACTGCAGCACTTCAGGGGCCAGTGCTCTCTGCCTGGGCATGTTGGGAGATGAAGCCACCTCTGGTGCATGAGACAATTTGGCCACTTTGAATTTCCATTCATCCTTATCCTTGCTCTTAGGGGAAAAACTTCAGCACTTTGTGTGCTGGATGAGTCAGAAAGCCTTTCCACAGAAACTGTTGAAACAGGCAGATAAAAAGGGCCAAAAAACAACTGCTGTGATTGCTTCTAAAATTTTTGGGCAGTATGCAAAATATTTGTATTTTCTGGAAGCTGGTTTTTTTTTTTTAAAGTGGTGGTGCAAGTTCTTGCCCTGGATGTGTGTGGAGCACTGGCCATGCCTGCAGTGCCCCACAGCTGCTTTGCAGCTGGATTTTGGGCTGTTGGGCAGTGTGTGCAAAGGGGCTGCATCACAAACACCAGGCTTTTCAGTCTTTATCAGGAGCATCTTAGATCATTTGGAAGCCATTGGAGATATTTAGATGCTTAAAAAAAAGATTAGAACTGGGGGGAAGAGATGGAAATTGAGGGTTTGGGTTTTTTTTTTTTTTTTGGTTGGTTTTATCTGATCCCCAACAAGACAAGAGCACCTCAAGGGCCCCTTGTCTTGTTGTTGGATATCAGCCAGGGCTGGTAAAAATTAAATGGAACATATTCCATTTCCATAGTAGGGCAAGATGAGGACTCTCCACACCCAACTGAGATTTGTCAGCTCTGCTTCTGAAGGAAGTGGCCTGAATCACATTTTGTATTAAATCAGGTGTTGGGTTGGAGTTATTGCACCCAAAGATGGGGCTGCTCAAGTCACAGGGCAGCAATCCTCATCCTGCTTCTCATTTTCCTTGTCTTCTCCCTTCTCTCTCATCTCGGGATGTGGTTTGTCTGTGATCAGTGGTCATTCCATGGAAGAACCAGCCCTGGAATGTGCTGGAATCCTAGTGCTGTCCTATAAATGCTGGATGTGACTGTATCCCCACAAAAGTGGGTTCTGACTGAGCAATTCCTTCTGCTTGTGTTGCCTTTTCTGGGAAGATTTGGGAATGTTCAGCCTGGAAAAGAGAAGGCTCCAGGGTGACCTAATTGTGGCCTTCCAGGACCTGAAGGAGCAGCAAGAAAGATGGAGAGAGGCTCTTTGTAGGGGCCTGGAGTGCCAGGGCAAGGGGGAATGGCTTCAAACTGACAGGGAGTTGGGTCAGATGGGATATTGGAGAGAAATTCTTCCCTGGGAGGGTGGGGAGGCCCTGGCACAGGTTTCCCAGAGAAGCTGTGGCCGTTCCTGAATCCCTGGGAGTGTCCAAAACCAGGTTGGACGGGGCTTGGAGCAGCCTGGGCTGGTGGAAGGTGTCCCTGCTCACACCAGGGGGTGGGATGGGATGGACTTTAAGGTCCCTTCCAACCCAAACCAGTCTGGGATTCTGTGATTTCCAAGTAGTTCAGTAATACTGTCCCACTAGACAGTAGCAATTTTTCCTTGGAGAAAAGGACTCTGGAATGTAACTGTTCTTAATGGACTGCAATTATTTAACACCGTGCCATGAATGCAGCCTAACTCAGATGGGCTTTTCAAGGCAGATCATAATGACTGTAATTGCCAAAGGATGCCTTGCTGGAGCAGAAGCTGCCAGATGCAATGCCATTCTGATCTAAAAAGGTCACAGTAAAAGGGACATTTAAATTAAGTTATAAATTACAATTGAAGAACAATATTTTGATGAGCAAGCCCGGAGATGTCAGAGCTGCAAGATGTAATTCATGGGTTCATTACAGCCCAGAGGTGCCTGACAGCTGAGCTGTGCCAGAGGAGGATTTATTTGCAGCATCACAGGCAGGAATGGCAGCTCTGCTGAGGAGCAGGGACTGCAAACCTTGTGGGAATGTGCAGACTGGATGGTAACGTGCCTTTCCTGGGATCTGCTGTTGTAATATAAATGAGGAGTTTTGGGCATGTGCACATTCAGAGTTTTTTCTTTAATCCTGTGATGCAGAAGTTGCTGTATTTTCTGTTTTAAAGTACCTCTGTGCCTGTTCCTTTTGTTGCAGACATCAAGTCACAGTGGTGCCAAACAGAGATGGCAGAGTTAGTGCTAAAAGTGGTGATTCTCCACCTGACAGGACAATAATCCAGTGTTTACAGAAATACCTTGAGAGGTTCAACCAGAGTTAATGAACCCAGAGGCAGTCATCATTAGCTGTTATTTATATGTTTGAATCTTGCCAATAAAGTGCTTAGATACATTAAATGACTGAAAGTAATAAGCAGAGAACGAGCCAGATTGAAACACGTAAATTTAACTGCAGCACTTAGAGAAAATATTTTTCCTTTCTGCTGCATTATCTACTCTTGGCATTTATTTTTTATTCTCTCCCCCCCCACCACTTTCTTAAAATAACATTTTTCAGGAGGCTCTAAACCTGTATCAGGTCTGTTTTCACACGTGTGTTTTCTCTGTTACACGACTCCTCTTCCATGTCTGTGCTGATGGGTTTGGTGATTATTATATTATTAATATATTATCTTTCTGTCTCTGGTTTGGGACAGTCTTGGTGGCCTGTAAACTTTTTTCTGTCAGGCCAGGCCATTCTTTCTGGGCTTGTCTGGCTCATTTTGTTTGCAGATGGAGCTGCCTGGGCAATAAAGTGCTGCCAGGGAAAAAAAAAAACCCACGTGTTGTCCTTGAGGCAAAATAAAGATGCCCTCCAAGTTACAAAGAGGCTTTGGCATTACTCGTGCTCTGGGGAGGGAGCAGAGAGGGAAGGGGAACAGAAGCACCATTCTCTTCAACACTGTCACATTTCCTAAGTGAAAAATCTTCTGGGCAGTGCAATGCACAGGGAGGGGAAAAACCCAACACATTTGCAAGGTGAGCTGGCAAAACAAACAGTGCTTTTTGCTTTTTAAGGTGGATTTGTTCCCAGTGCCGGAGTGCAAACAAGGAGGAAAATGAATGTGTGCCCAGTAGAAAAGGCAACACCTTATTTTCATGCCTGTCAGTGGGTTTTGCATCTGCCCCAGGAGGTTTGAAACTGGGTTGTTTTGCTCGGTGTGTTTGTTTAAGCCGGTGGTGGTGGTTGAGCATCGGGCACTGCAGGCTGAGCTGGGCTCAGGTCACCCTGCCCCTTGCCTGGAGGTGGGAGCTGCTGGATTCCCACCCCTCTCCTGGTGTTCCTTAGGGAATTTCACCTGGTCCCAGAGCACCAGCTGTACCCAGGGAGCTCAGGGGATGCCTCTCCCTGACCTGTGAGGGGCTGCCGGTGGCTCTGGTGCGTTGGCACATCCTGAGCTGTGGCTGGAAAAGGGGGATCAGGAGGAAGGTGTGTTTTGGAAGTTTGAAGCCTCGTTTGCTGTGGTCACTGTGCCTGTAATTACTGCCCCAAGTACCTGCAGCTCCCCTGTAGGTGCCATCTAAAAGCTGAAGATGAATACAAGTCCACTCTGGCTTAGTTTTCTTTCTGTTATTTTTAATACCTGGAAGTTCACGTGCAAGGACTTGTTTATTGAAGAAAGCAATGTGATTTCTAACGGGTTTTATCCTCCAGTTGGCTTTAGAGACTGTCAAAAGCTGGTTTTGCTGAAGAGTTAAGACAAGAGAAGCAATATAAGTTGGTGTTCCCTGCTGTAAAGAAACTTCTGAGGGTCTTTTGTAAAATTGTGTGATGCTCATCAACAGCTCTGAAGGTTTGCTCTGCTCTGTCTGTGCTTAAAAAAGCAACCCCCTGTCTGTGCAGGGAAGTTGGGATGCAAATGGTATAGGAAGATAATTCAGTTTTTGTCATCCTAGCAATATTTCTTTTCAGAAGACACAGAGCAGGCTCCTTCCTAGTCCTTCAGTGCTTAAAATTCCACTCTGAGGACAGGCCAGGCCCTAAATCTGCAGTTTTCTATCGAGTTAAGAGGCAGAGATTCTCATGGGCTCCATTAATGCTTTTTTCCCCATGCAGTTGTTTTTCTACCCCACCCTGATTTTTAATGTCTCCTTTCCAAATTCAGAGTGAATGTGGGGTAGAAAATCAGGTGCCCTGTAGGCTCTGACCAGCTGCAAGGGTGAGGTGAGCTTGGACATCCCCGGTTGCTCCCTGTGGTTGTTTGTTCCCTTCCACGCTTGTTTTCCAACACCATGGTGACCTTTGCAGTGCAATAAAAAATAAAGGGAATTTTCTGGATGGGTAAACTCGACACCCCATGACTTGCAGTCCCTCCTGTGTGTTAGTTTTTCCAGTTGATTTTACTAATCTGAACAAAATTCGCTGTGTAAAACACAACTCCTTTCGAAAAGCACTTTGTTGGAGCTCCTTACGGTTTTCCTTGGAATTTCTGATGTAAAAATAATATTTTTGTTTTAAAGTTAAGCAAAAAAATTTTCAGTGCTTTATGGGCTCAGACATTATCTGGGAGAGGCAGGGGAAAACACACTTGTTTTAATGCTGTTTCTTCTATAATAAAACCCCAATTACCCCTCAGCCTGTTTAAACCTCACTTCATACATCAACAGGAGAAAATAATTAGGCAGAGAACATCTCATGTGGGCTCCCTGGGGTGGTTTTTCTCCACATATCAGATCCCTGCTAATTCCATGGAATGATCTGTTTGTCTCCTTTCTCTTTTAGCTACACGAGAGTAACTACGATGCTGGGAAGGCCCTGCAGCGCCTGGTGAAGAAACCTGTGCCCAAACTGATTGAGAAGTGCTGGACTGAGGATGAAGTGGTAGGAAATGATTTATTCCCTCCAGCCTTTAAAGTTCATGTTGCTTCTCTTGATTTTTTTTTCCTTTTTTTTTTTTTTTTGTTTGTTTGTTTGTTTGCTTTGTTTTTGTTTTCCCCCCAAAAAGGTGATCTCTGTGAGCAAGAAAAGGGCAAATAATGTGCTTCACGGGGTAAATTTGGCACTGAGGTGGTGGGGCCTGGTTCAGTGTGTGGAACTTGATTAGAAAATAAATAAAGATGGGTTTATAAATGGAAATATATGGACATGGGGATGTAAATGAAAATAGATGTGGGGGTATAAATAAAAAATATATACATGGGGATATAAGTGAGAATATACAGACATGGGGTTATAAGTGAAAATATAGAGGCATGGGGATGTAAGTGAAAAATATAGACATGGGGAAATAAGTGAAAATATACAGGCATGGGAATATAAGTGAAGATATATATAGACACGGGGATAAAAATAAAAATATATATAGTCATGGGTATATAAGTGAAAATATATACAGACATGGGGATATGAGTGAAAATATATACAGACATGGGGATATGAGTGAAAATATATATAGACATGGGGATATGAGTGAAAAAATCTGGTACAGTGCAAAATAGAATTACTCATGGAAAAGTGACAGGAGAAAAGTTTGGTTGATTTTGGTTTCTCCCCCATCTCTCCTTGAATGGATGGATTTTTCAGGTGGTTAATTGATAAAGGGTTTGAAGGGGTGATCAAAGATAACAGGGCTGTTTTCTTGTTCAGCTTCTAATAAAGTTGAGATTGGTGTTATAAAACAGAGCTGGTTAACAGGGGAAACTGTGGTGGGTTTAATAATTCAGACAGTGGCCGGGGAGAGTTGTTTTAGCTCTCATTTCTCTGCCAGCCTTTCAGGGAGCTGCTGCAGTGAGTGCCCAGTGCTTGCTCTCTGCTTGTGTAAACCTTCCTGCAGGGGCTGAGCCAGGCCCCAGAAACCCGTGTTTGCAGCTGATTCCATGAGCCAACAAAGAACCTTTGTGGTCAGGAGGCTGCCTGGAGTCAGGGAGGGAAGGAGGATCATGTGCTGACACTGGCAGCAGCACAGAGAGGATGAGCAGAAAGCCTGGGACGCTCCTTCCTGATAAGTTTTATGGTTATCTCGTGGTAAAAGTGAGTTTTGTTTAGGGAACTGGCTGTTGGGACAAACACTGGAGTGCTCTGCCCTGTGTTTAGGAAGTTTGTGTTCATATTTCAGCCTGTTTTCTCTCTATACATTCATGGGTGAATTGCACAGGGCCAACACTTCTTTTTTTTTTCCTCTCCTGTGTAGATTTTTTGCCCCCTCTCCTTGTTTTTTTTCCATCAGCTGCACTGTGAGTGCTGTAGCTGCTGCAGCTCAGGGGTTTTCCATGATCAATCCCTGTTAGACAGGGGAGAAGAGAGCCTTAGGAATGGAAAAAACAAAGTTTATTGCAAAGTGAAACGTTCCCCCAGAAGTGCAGACTGTGAGCACAGAGCAGTGATCACCGACTCTATAAATCATTGTCAGGCCCAGCTCATTTTATCATATTTGTTCTTGTTCTGTTCCATCCAAGTTTCCAGAAACACTTGGCAGCCCTCCAGCCTCGGCAGAGCCAAAGATCAAACTGTGCTCTTATTTATAGCCAGCTAAGCTCCACCTGCACAGCTCCACAGCCTGTTTGTCCCTGCAGCTCGCAGAAAACTCCGGATTGAAGCAGCAGCTCTGCACTTTGGAGCATTTCTGACACTTGCAAGGGAAGTTTCCTTATTGTTGGCTCTTTGAAACGGAGGAGAAACTCTTTCTGTGTGATCCACAGGCTGCTAAAGCTGCATAGGAATTCTGTAATGAAGGGGTTTTCAGAAAATACTGATCTGTCAAACCCAAAATCTGGCCCAAACAGTGAAATGTGAGTTTAACTGTTAAATTTGAGAACCCTAACTATGTGTGTCCCCTCTGTCTCCTGATGGCAAGTGATGAGCAGGAGGAAGCCTCTACTAATGTGGTGGGCTGATAATCCAAGAGACACAATTCTGAGGGAAGTAGAAGACCTGGGTCCAATCTGTGTCCCTCTTTGTGCTGGACTTAGAATTAATCTTCTCTTGTAGCCCAGCAAATACCTACTTCCTTCAGTTTTACAACTTGGATAAATAAGCAGATCCCACACCTGATAGACAGCTTTGGTCAGTTAACCTGAACTGAGAAAGGCTTTGTGGCATGTGACCAACTCAAATCATGATCATGATGATGATGTAGGTGATAATAATGAAGATAATAGTGTAGATCATGGTTTTTGTTGTCTCGGTTTTTCCATTCCTGCCTTTCTAATCCTATCATATTCTCCCCCTGCCTTGCCTCTGGGCCCCAAAAAAAGGTCACACTTCCCTTTTTGTTATTCTTAGTTTCATTTTCTGCCAGATTTTTAAGATGAGTGTCAGAACTGTTGCAGGGAAGCTGTAAAGGGTGTGTGGCTGGGAAAGGGGCAATATCCAGGAATTGGGCAGGTGGTAAAAGCCACTGGAGTGGAGTGGAGTGGAGTGACATTGATTCAGGGAAAGAACTGACTTAATACAAAACCAATTATTAAACCCCCACACCTCCCAGAGTCAGAAATGCCCTGTGAGTTGGTTGTCTGTGACTTTCAGAGGGATTTTGGCCGAGTCATTTCTGCTGGTCTGGATGATTCCTGTTGTTGATTTTGCTGTGCACATGAGAACAGTTTGTCCAGCACAGCCTCTGTGTATTCAGTAGCATTTCTGATACAACACTGTGCATCACTCAAATTTATTGAAAATGTGGTTCTTTCTCAAGTTTTTTAACCTTTTCTGTGGCTTCTCTGCTGCCCAAAGACAAAGCCTTTCTTGTTAGTTAAAGCAGCTCTGTTGCCCTGTGACCAAACTGTGATCCAAGAGCTGCTTGGCAATATCAGACCTGATTAAAATAAAGGATGGGAGTCCTGTTATTTTTACCTCTGATGATGTGGTTGCAGAGGTTCAGATCAAATTAAACAGAGGATAAAATTGGCTGGTGATTGAATTACATGGAAGGCTTTGTAAATATGAAGACGGAGGTTTGTTGTCTCCCTCGTGTCTCCAAACCTATGGGTATTTTTAAACCTTTCTTTTTTTTTTATCCCACTATGTAAATTCAGAGGCACAGTGTGAAACCCAGTCTTGCACACTGCCTGCAAAAGTGGCTAAAGCAGCTTCTTTACTGGTGGGTCTAAATGCAGCTCTGAGAGCAGCTGTTTCCTGTTTATCAGGGCTCATTCTCCACCTGACAGCATCAATTTCCAGCACTGATTTGACAGGGAGGGGTTGGTTTCTCTTGTCATGCTCATGAATTCACTCCTGTGGACAAGTTGGAGCAATTGTCATATATAATACTTTATTTAGGCACACAGCAGCACTGAGCAGCATCACCTGGTGGAGTCTCATCAGTGTGAGGCAGGAAGCAGAGCAGCTTGGAGGAGGTGGGTTATTTGGGGGGAGAAGCCTTGGAGCAAGTCCTGTGGTTTTGGTTTTGATCCAGCTGGTCCCTTTCACAAGTTTCCCTCCACTGAACTCCATGTCTGGCACGTGGCACGATGCTCTCAGTGCTGGAGCCAGGTCAGGGTGCCTGGGAAAAGGGGCCCTGGGGTTTGTCTTCCTTTCAACACACCCTCAAAATGTGGCTCTTTTAATCTTGTGGCATTTTGGGTGCCAGCAGTCAGAAACCCCTTGTAAGAGTGGAATGGTGCTGGTCCCTTCTTCTTCTTCTTCTTCTTCTCCAGTTGGAAAGACTTCAAAACTGACCTGGAAATATTGTGTTTTGAAGCATGCAGGCTTGGTGTTTGTGGAGGATAAATACAGCAAACCTACCAGTGCCTCTGTTCACTCTTTTGCTTGCCCTGATTGCAGCATTCTGGACCTTCTGCAGCTTCCAAATCTGGAACCACGATCATTAACTCCCTTCAGTTCAGGTTAAGCTCAACATCCATATTTCCTGATGTGGTTTCAGTGGAAATATCTCCCAAGACAAACTGTCCTTATAAAATTTCCACACATCTTTGGGACAAAAGTCTTCTCTGCAAAATTGCTTTGACACCTTCCAGGGATGTTCAGTACAATTCTGACCCCTGTTCTTGCTCCAGCTTCCATTTCAGATCAATAACCTATCAAATGGCTGTAATTTATAAAGGATACCATGGTTCACCTTAAGTTTTGTTAATTTAAATGGTTTTCTCTTCTGGCATTCCTGAGGCATTGAAGTGTGGAAGGAAACAAGCTGGTTCTGACTGTTCCTCACCCACCAGCCCTGATTCCATCTCATCTTGTTGTCTCTTCATCCAGAATGTGCTTTTTTTTTCCTCTCTCTTTCTTTCTATCAAAAGTCCTAAGGAAATCAATAGGGCTTCCAGAAGAGAGGGAGACAAATCAGAACCAAAAGAAGCTCTAGTTTATTAGGTTTTTAATTAAACACGATGAACACATTTTAAATAACACAAAGGCCTCAGGCTGAGCTGCATCTAATCGAAACAGATTAAGTCACCCGTCCACACTTGGGTAGTTATTAATTCTGTTTACTTATGCATGCTTGCTGCAGGCAGAGCTGGTGCTGCTCTGCTGCAGCTTATTGCACAGGGATGCTTTTCCTGCATGGAACTGTGCTCCTAATTACCATTCAGATGTTGATGATGAAGTGGTGAGGCTGATGGAACCGCCTTTGAAACTCAAACTCAGGGATGAACCCTCCCAAGTTGAGGAAATCTGAGTAAAACAACACTTTGTTTCTTGGACAGTTCTTCCTTTTCCCTCTGCACTTTGTTCCATCTCTTCAGAGGTGTTAAATTCTCCAAAGGAAATTGCCAAGTGTTCCTTGGGAGGGTTTTTTTTTTTAACTGGTGCATCTCCGTGCAGAGCTGTCACTGCCACCCTGTGACATCCCTGAGCACTGGCTTTTATCATGAAATATTCTGCCTTTTAAATATTTTACGTTGCTCTTGATGTGGAGTAGTTGAGGTAAACAACCCTGATTCAAACAAGCTCTTAAATTAATGTGCAGGGCTAGTTAATCCTTGCTGCTGCTAAACCTTAATTGGCTGTGTACATCCATTTACAAGTTCATAAATTTTAAAATATCCACACCTGGCTTCAGCTTTAAACCCATTTATCAGAAAATACAAGTGGAGATCTTTCTTCCAAAAAGGACAAGGTAGGGAAAACTGGTTTCCTGATATGTTTGCAAGTGTTTGTAATCCAGCATAGCAGGTCAAGAAATTACTTATGCAAAGCCCACGTACTTATTTGCTTGGCTTCTCTGCCTGGAATCATCTTCAAATGTCTCTCATGTGCCCTTTTTGGAGTATCTGCTCATGAAAACATCGTTTTCATGGCTTCCTCCTTTGAAGCCAAGCTCTTCAGATGTGCTGGAAGACAGAGCTGTTTACTGGGGCAAAAATACCCTGAATTTTATTTACTGTTTCTGTGGCAGCTACAGCGAATGTAATTCATGGCCAGATTGAAACAGAACCTCTGGAATAGTCGAGTGGGGAGGGGGGGAATCATCAAGGGAGATTGGAAAAGCTGAGTGGCATTGCAGGGCTGCATCTGACTCATGCAGTGGGCTTAGAAGGTTGAGATATCACTTACTGCTCAGTTTTAATGTCTTATCCACAGAAAATAAAACATTACAGCTTTACAGTGGAGGGACAGTTCCACTAAATGAACATTTTCTGGAATTTAGAAATCCAGCCCTTTGCAAGAGTGTGAATCAGTAACAGTTGGAATTTAACTGGGCACTGAGATAAAGAAAAACCACCACCAAATTTAAATTGCCGTGGCCCAGTTGGACCTGTGCTTTAAGGAGAATAAACTAGATTTTAGTTCAAGCAAGTGTGTGGGAAGGTCTTGCCTGTAGCTTATTATTCTAAGAAGTGGAAAAGAACCATCAGCCCTTAGAGTAAAAAGTAACCGGCGAGGGATGAAATTATTCTGCTTTGGGAAAAAAAAAGTTGTTGTTTAAAGGTTGCACAAAATCACAGTTCTGAGCAGTTGGCAGATTTACAGGACACGAAGCTGCGGCACAGCTGGAAAACACAAGGGTGTGTTAGAGCTTGAAGAGGTGAACTCAGTTCCCACACAGGTTTCTAGATGAAAGATAACCATCTTTTTTGTTTGTGATTAACTTGCCATCAGTGTTTGATCCGAGCCCTTGTTTGGAGGGATCGATGTTGCACGTGCAGCAGCGAGTTTATTGTCGAGTCCTTTCGGAAATAAGGCGGTGAATTAAAAATCAATTATACGTGCAGGAAAGTTTGTGTAGGGCAATCAATTCTGGCCTTTCAGTTTGCCAAAAGATTCCATTGTTTAACCAGCTGTGAAAAGGAATGAATTTTAAAAGCCTCCAGCAAATGAGGGAGCCCAAACGGGGGGGGGGGAGGGAGAGATTGAAAACAAAAATTATTTCAGCATTTCATGTTCAGCAGAGGCTCTTCAGGGATAAATCTCTAAATCCTGTCAGTGACCTTGGCTTCCAAATGGGTGATTTCACTGCTTTCCCTAATCTTGATCTTCCCCCAGCTGCCAGAGAACTTGGTGTTTTCTTAACAATATAATTTTTTTTAAAATATTTTATTTGTTTTGTTCATCTGCCAGATGCTTCTTGATTCGTGGTCTCTCTGCCTTCACGTGGAATATTTTTATCTATTAAGCACTTGCTGATCCCCCCCCACCAAAAAACAACACAACAAATATTTGCCCTGGCCAATCTCCACGGCCCAAAGGGCTGTTCCTGTGTGGGGATGGAAACGAAACTCCAAACTCCAGCATAAACCAAAATAATCCCGAGGCTGCTCCAGAAGCTGCTGGTTTGTTTTCTGGAGGTAAAAAAAAAAAAAGAAATCTGTAATCCAGCAGTTTCCCTGTTGCCAAGGGGAAGGAATGTGCTGCCTGGAAGATTAATAAGCGCGGCGGCGGTTGACGGTCGGAAGCGCCGTTTTCATCTGCTTTTCAAGGGCATCTTAGAAATGGAGCTCCCTTCCCCTTCCTGGGGCTCTCCATGGTCTCTCCTGGAAGGAGAAGGAGGTGCTGGGGGACCCCAGCCCTGGCATTTGTCCTCCCACAGGGCAGGGGGGTGGTTTTCTGAAGGGAGGAGGGCCAGAAAAGCTGTGCCTGGCAGTTCCTTAGCAACGGGGCTGGAGCCAGGTTGGGTGATGTGTCCCCCCTCCTGGGCAGAGAGGCAGGAGCTGAGCAGTGCAGCAGCTAAAACAAAGCCTGGGCCTTGTGAAGCAAACAGCCCAGCAGGTCCCTGTCCCTTCTCCCATCAGGTGATGTTCTGGTCACTGGCACAGCTCCTGCCTCCAACACTCTGACCTTTTATTCCGATTTTATCTGCCCAGAGATCCGGGATCTGGTTTAAATATAACATCGTGTTATATCCTGTTCCTCTGCGAGAGGAAACTGAGTCATGGCGTTAGAAAGAGCAGCTGCAGAGTGGAGGGATCATCAAAATTCTGCTTTTTCTGGGCTTAATGCTTTTGCCACAGCAAGAAAACCAAGGGAGGGGGTTGTAACTCATCTCTGGTGGTTGTGGTCTATCGTTTCCACCCAGTGGTTTTATTCTGGGGGAGGGAGGTTGTTACATCTTGATAGAATTTGCAAAACTGGCCTATTTACTCCCTTACTGTTTCTTTGCAGATAACTTAATTTCCAGGTTCTGAATTGAGGTTTTTAAGATAATCTATATTTATTCACAGTGTGATTGACTTTTAAAAGGCTGATAGTGTTAATAAGGTAACGTTGCACAGTTTGCTTCCCGTTCTGAATGCAAATATAATAAATTACCTGGGCTGGATTTCTGTCTCGTGCTCATCCCAGCTTGAAGGATTTCATGAGTTTCTTTATGCCTTTGAAAGTGATTTTATGATTTAAATATGAGAAATGTTGGTCAGCTCTTTGTTTTCAGGTATTCTTTTTTCGTTGTTGTCATTTTGGAAATGATATAAATGATGTGATTTAAATTTAGGTTCACCTTCTCCAGGAGTTAAGGAAGGGTGACTGGTTTCTTGGCTTTTACTGATGGCAACATCCAGAGTTCTTGGGTTGATTTAAAGTTATTTCAATACTCCTGTCACTTCAGCACTTTGGTTGGGTTTGTCTGCCTTGCAGGTGGTAAGAAATTCAAATTATCTACAGGATCCTTACCTCCTCAATACCTAAAAGTGCAGTTAGAATATAGTAGCAAAATAATGGTGAAGTGCTTTGATTTTATTTTCATATTAAGTGTATGATAGAAATCTCCAGCTTCTTTCCAAGTAATTTTGGCTTAGTCTGAGGTGATATAGGTAAAAGTGTTTCCTTTTGTAATACTTGTGCTGGAATTACACTTTATTAATTACACAGAGCCCAGGATTAGATTACTTGATACGGCAAATGGCTGTTTTATTTCAAAAGAGTTGTTTGCTCTCTGCATGGCAATTTGCTGTTCCCAACAAGGGCACTTTAAAAACA
>JAWWLV010000061.1:6210225-6258755 GCA_035041135.1 Platyrinchus mystaceus | reverse complement strand
CCTGGAGAGGAGGTTTTTGGGGGTCCTGGAGAGGAGGTTTTTGGGGGTCCTGGAGGTGGTTTTTGGGGGTCCTGGAGGTGGTTTTTGGGGGTCCCGGAGGTGGTTTTTGGGGGTCCCGGAGGTGGTTTTTGGGGGTCCTGGAGGCAGTTCGTGGTGGGGCCGTGTTGGGTGAGAGGGTCCCAGCGCTGCGGGCAGGGGGTGAATGACCCCCGGCCATGGATTTACCGCACGAAGGTGCTGGAAAGAGGAGGAGGAGGAGGAGGAAGAGGAGCAGTGCAGGGAGCGGTGCCGGAGGCCGAAGGGTTATTGGGGGTCGGGGGTGTTGCTGAGGGGAGACGTGAGGGGCCGTGGGGGGGGCGGTGGATGCGAGGCAGCGGCTGCTCGGAGCGAGGGAAGGGGCGGCCGGCGCCTCTGCCGAGCCCGGGGCCGGGGCGGGCGGGACCCGGCGGCGGCTCCTCCGCGGCTCTTCCCCGGCTGTGCCCGGGCTCGGGGCCCCGCGGGCGGCGGAGGAAGGGGGGGCCGGCGATCCAGGCCGCCTTTTGCGGCGCGCCCCGCGGGTGCCGCCCGCCCAGCCCCGCCGCCATCACACGCTGGGCGGCCGCCGCCTCTCGCCCGGCCCTCGCCTGCTCCGCTCGGCTCCGCTCCGCGCCCGGGCTCGGCTCCGCGCTCGGCTCTGCGCTCCCGGGCTCGGCCGCCGCTCCGAACCCCCCGCAGGAGGAACGCGGGGGGCTCCGCGAGGATTTAACCCCTGCGGCACCTGCTCGGCAGCGGCTCCCGCGCCCCCCGATCCCGATCCCGGCGCTGCGCATTCCCCTCGGCCGCCGCGTTCCCCGGCTGGAGAGCTGAGCCCGGCGGGGACGGGCTGTGCTGCGGTGTCCCTGAGCTCCGAATGCTGGAAGTTTGACGCGGAAGGGGATGCGGTCGGAATTTTTCGGTGTGTTTTCAAAGCCCTTTCCAGCCTCCCCCCCCACCCCGTTCGCAGCCGCCGTGTAGGTGCGTTTGCTTTCACCGACAGACCTTCGGCTCCCGGCGCTGCTCGGCTCTTGTGCTGATTAACAGCAGCTTTTTTTGGCCTTTTTTTTTTTTAACCCTTTTTATTATTATTTTTTGCTTCTGCTGACACGCTGTTTTTGTTGTCTTTTACCACAGAAACGTTTTATTAAGGGGTTGAGGCAGTACGGCAAGAACTTCTTCAGAATCCGAAAGGAGTTGCTTCCCAATAAGGAGACCGTGAGTACATTTGGACTTTATGTAATTCGCTTTTTTCTCTCCCTCTCGCTGCTTCGCTGTTTTGATCTTAGGGAACTCTTTCCTTTTCACCCGGAATTCTCTTCGGATAAATGGAAGGCAGAGCCACAGCCAGACAAGGTAGCTCTTAAATTCCAGCGCAGTTTTTTAGGTCTTGGGGCACGAAAGATGTTACATAAAATAAGTCGTCATGGCTGGACGGAGTCGCCGGGCTCGGGCGAAGTGTATTTATGGGAGACCAGATCTAATTTTAAATTCTGACATTATGATGGGGATAATACATTTGTGTCACCCAGCCGGTGGCTTGAATGGCATCGGGTAATTAAAGAAAGCCTAAAACAAAACAAGATCTAATTGAATCGGGAAGCCCGAGGTATGTGCCTGCTCCTGTGACCCTGGTTGTGTTTTAACTCTTCACCTTCCCGAACCGTGGAAGTTGTGCTGGGGAATCGATCCGTGGCTCGTCACTCTCCTGAACTTCAGCGAGCTTATATAACTGTCATTCCAGCGAAAATCCTGCCAAGGGCCTCGCAGGGAGATGGTCAGGGAGGAGTGGGCGACTCTTTCAAAGGAAGCAGGGTCTGGGAAGCCTTGGGAATCCGGTTGCTTCTCCGTTAGTCCTAACCAAGCTTCCCTAAAAGCTTTGGTTTCTGTTCTGCAGGTGTCGTTTACCAGCTGGGAGGGTTTTCCTTTCTGTTCTGAATTTAGAAAGGAGGTAACTCCCTGGAAATGGAGTTAGACTACTTTTCTAGCAGTGTGCTAGCGATCTGGAAAATATTTATTTGAAGCATAACTGGTTGTTTGGACTTCTGTAGGTGTGGAGTTTGGATGTGCAGAGGGGAAGAGAGTTACTGTAAAAATATTTAACAGTCTGTCACTTGCTGTGGGATGTTTCCATTCTCCTGAGATGTTCTTGCGAGACAGTGCTGTGATAACACAGTCTTTTGGTGGTAAACAGTAACACTGAATATGGCAAATGGGAAGGAGAGGAGGAAACAATTCCTGGAGTTAATTCATGGATTCTTTTGAGAAAGAAAACTTAATTACTGATTGAGTGTTGGGAGACTTTGCTTCAGTATTCTGGTGGATTTTGAGGCACGAAGGCCCAGTGCTGGAAAGATGACAGCTTAGCAGGAATGCTGAAAAACTGTGGATCTTACAACATCCAACAAATCCAGCACACAGCTGAATCAGTTCTTTCCCCTTCAGAATCTCTCCTCAAATGGATTTAGAGCAAATTGGTGTTTGCTTTAGAAATTAATTCTGCTCGTGGTAAAGTTACTGAGAGGCAAAAGCACTCTTGTAAGTTTGCATTACAGCAACTGTGAAATGTATCGGGGTTTTATAAATTTAAATTTATTTTTTAAGTATCAGATTTATTTTTGTGGTGGAGAAAAACATTTTTCGGGGGGGAAAGAAAAGAAAAACTGAAGAACAGAGTTGGGGCAGGTGTCTTGATTTCTACATTGTAAAAGTTTTGCAAGTGGTGTTAAACCTCTTACAAGCTATCATTTTACAAGTGCTGTGTTTTTGTTTAACTAGGTCTAATTTTTGAGCACAGAGAAGACTAAATACTAAGTTTGAGCCGTGGGAAGCATCGTGTTGGTGGGTTTGGGCCCTTTTTTTTAGCCCCTTGTGGTAACTGATCTACAAATAACCTTTGACCTACAGCGGGTTGTTTGTAATCTCTGCTTCCTATTTTTGCCCACAGGCCTCACTTCTGCTTGCTTTTAATTCCCAATCTTTTCCAGCCAAAATTTACAGCAGCTTTGCTATAGGAAGACGTTTCAGAATAATGGCTGCAGTAAATACTCGACTGTCCAGCTTTGCTTTTCTTCCTTAAAGTGGAATAATGAATAATGTAAATGCCAAGGCCGTGGAATTAATTTGTCTTTTTTCATCACCAGAATAATTTCAGATACCTTGCCTGCCATTTTTTTTTTTTTGCAGTTTGAAGCAATCATGTAGCAATTCCAGAAATACTAGAAAAAGGTCTTATTCTCCTGTTTGCCTTCCATATTAAGATGAGATGAAACTCCCCAAAAAATTATTATGTGGATGCAAAAGCACTGATACGTGTCAGGGGCATTCTTGAAGTGATTTACCTTAATATCTGAATACATCTAATTTATGAAGTTTACCTTCCTGGTCACTGAAGCCTGTGGGGAGGAGAGCCAGGGTTTTTGCCTCTGCAAACCCCACTAAAAGTTAAATCTCTTTATTATACAATATGTGCCTTTTCTAAACTCTTACATTTGCCCCTTTCACTGGGGGAGAGCTCTCCTTAATATCACCTTAAACCCTGTGGCTGGAACAGGAAAATAGGGAAAGATAAGGAATACAATGGAAATACAGAATCCTGGTAGAGACCAGGCCTATTTTACATTAAATCAGGCTGAGGCTGCTGTGCAGAAGGTCTGACTGGAGAGCTGAACATGACATTGTATTTCTTTTCTAGTATTGGAAGGTGTAAAGTGGCCTTGGTGAGATGAGAATTAGGCCATCCTGTTCTGAATTTCACAAGGGTGTTAAGGAATGTCCTATTTGAGCCGTGCCTTGTCTTATTTTATTCCTCCATGGTTAACATGCAGTATCTTCTAAGAAAAACCTTCTATTTGCCCATGTGTGTTTTAATCAGTTTAACACAGTGTTTCAGCGTTTTTAATTGTTTATTCTGAAGGAATAATCACCAAGCCAAAAGCTTCATGAAGGAAAACATTTAGCTCATGTCAAAGCTGTGTTTGTTCAGGACTTCACTCTTCCAGCCTAGTTCAAATTTTCCCTTTATTTCCACGTTTGTGACCAAGAGGGGTTCCCAGTGGGGGTGAGAGTAAAGAGCTGTAGCATTTCCTTTGGGCTTTTTTCCATAAGAGGCAGAGGAACTGAAATCAGCCCTTACCTGGACATGCCTTGGGCTGAAGTGGGAATGCTGGCATGGATCAAGGAAGACCAGCAGCTTTAAGGCTGGATCAGTAAGTGTTAACCTTGTCATACTCTGGAGAAAAAGTGCCTCAGTGTGAGATTTTTAAATAAAACCTCTGCAGCTTCCTTGGGTTTCCACTGAACTGTCTTAAACAGACCTTCTCCTCTCTTCCAGTGTACCTTCCATCCTTTCCCCCTTCCTCCTGACCAGTTTTCCCCTTGGTTGTAGCTGTGGTTGACTGACACAGTTGATGAACTGTGCTGCTCTCCTTTGGTTCATGCTTGGCAGCACTTTTCATTCTTCTGCATGGTAAGCCAAGAAGTAAATTTTGGAGGTTAAATTCACATGTTGTGAGGATGGAAGGTACACAGCTGGCAGCAGTTTTTCTGAGTATCTGATTTGGCTTTAAATGTGGTTTTGGTTCCCCCCCTCCCCCTCGTTTTGGGATAATTTGCTAAAACTTTGTGATAATACAGGATTTTCCAAGTATTTAACATTCTGCTCTGAATTCTTTAGGTGATTACACTGAGCTACTTGAATTTGAGAGTTTTAGAAGCACCAGCAGTTGTGATAGGCCTGAGATAAAGGTACTTAAATGCCTCAGAGGCTGGGAATTGCCTCATTGTGTTCATGGAAATAGCTTAACTCTGTGTTGGCTCCCTGCAGGAGGTGTAAACAGAAACATGGAATGAACTTGAGCTTGTGCAGAGCAGGAGGAGGAGGAGGAGGCCAAGCCTTGGTGTCAGCTGTGTCCTGTTCCTCTCAGCCTGCCCTTGTGCTGGTCACTCAGACCCTTCTGGAAGCCTCAGGGCTGCAGTTTCAGTTTGTTTGAACTATTTAAGGCCACAGTCCCAGAAGAAACAGAATTGTTTCCCTCTGGCTGGAGTTCCTGCAGCCTGGGTGGTGTCAGGGGTGTTGTCTGAGCTGTGGAACTCCAACCTCGTGCTGGGTAGTTTAGTTGGCCCTTACTGAGAGGGGGATGTGTGTGATTGTCCTTTTGGCAGCCTTGCACGGGTTCAGGAGTTCAAAGTGACACCATTGGATGGTCCTGGCATTTGCTGCAGTTTGAGTGGTGGGTTTGGAACCCCCATGTTTTTCCTGGTATTGCTGACCTGCTGTGCATACCCTGAAAACTGGGGCTGACCCCCACCTGAGTGTTCTGAGGTTCTCAGATGGCTCCTGTGTTCTTCAGGGACAGTTTATGGCACAGTGATTGTGACTGTGGTGCCTTTCCTGGCAGGCTGAGGCTCCTCAGAGAGCCCTGCAGAGCTGCTGGTTTAGCAGGGAGCCCAGACAGGACAGGGGGTCTCTGTGGAGGCAGCACAGCCCCTGCTCCAGTTTTGTGTTGAATTTCCCTGTTGAGCACGTAGGTACCTTTGGTGTGTGTGATTTTTGGTTTGGCTGCTGAGCAGGAGATGACAGAGTGCAATCCAAAGATCTTGCCCTCTGGGTGGGTGCTCCTTTATTTAGCTTTAAAACCCAGTGTAAACAGAAGTTATGAATGTCAGCTGTTTCCTTCAGATAGAAATACCTGCAACGTGCTGTGTTTATGCACAGAAGAACCTAAATATGCATCATTTCTTCAGGAAAAATAGTCTCTCTTCTCATAGTAAAATCTTCCTCTCCAAATTAAATGCTGCTGGGAGTTACCTCAGAGACTAAATAAGCTGAGCTCTGTTAATGTTAGGAGACAAAATGAGTGCAGTGTGAGCTTTCAGCATAAACTTCTGTTTAATTTTAGATTGGGGTTTAGATAAACAATTTTATTCTTGCCTCATTAATGCTTAATCTTGTGTTACATAATACACAATATTGGCTTCCTGAGTAGCTCTTAAATATAGTGCAAATGTGTAGTAGCTGAAAGGTCAGTGCAGTTGCCATATGTGCAGGCTGGCAGGGTGTGTGTCCTCTCTGAGGACAGGCTGTGTGCTCCTCATGGCAGCTCACAGCCTCAGGAAGATTTGTGCAAAACTCCCCTGAAAGGTAGAGCTTCTCCCTCGAGACAATTGTTCAAATAGCAGTTTTCCTTTGATCAAAGGAGGGGGATAATTAGATGAATATCTCTTGGTCTGTTGGTATAAAGTGATTACTTAGCCCTACACTGGCTTTTTAATATTTGCATTTAGTGGTGGAGCTTGTTTGGAGCAGTAGCTGTGGTGTGGGCTCTGTCACTGCTCTCCTTTCCCAGAGGAAATCTATTTTATTTGATGCCATATTCCCCTAATGATGGAATATTAATACAGTGCACAGTCAAGGCATATTATTTCCTGACTTGTCTTTGCTGCAGGAGCATTCAGAAAGGGACAAGCCATGGAAGCCTTTTCTGTTTGAAAGCTGAACCTTTTTCTTTAATAACTTGTTCTAGCCTGGGTGCAGCCAGAGCTGAAATTTTCCATTAGAGTTTGAAGCGACTGCCAACATAAACAGCCACTGCTTCTTTTCATTTCATCCCTGCTCGCTGCTGCTGGTGCTTCCAGAGCGTGGATACTGCAGGCAGAGGGGTTTGTTCTTGTTAAAACAGGGACTGTGGGGCTTCACATTTTTCAAATGATAGCCTGAGCCTTTTTTTTTTTTTCTTTAGTCATACCAAATATCCTACTGGGCTTCAGTCCAGTTAGAGAAACGGGGCAGAGGCAGCAGTTGGTTGCTTTTTCCTGTGTAAGTGAAACCACTGAATGATTTGCATAACAAACTCTTTTTTTTTAAATTTTTTTTTGGCTGTTTTTGTGGTGGCTGCTGGAGGAAGAACACTGCATTAATGTTTGACTTCAAGGTAGAGCAGTGCTGAGGCAGCTCACAGCCATCCAGTTGGTGCTGCTCACCAGGAGCAGAATAAGTGAAGCCAGAGAATGTGATGAAATGCTGAGCTGCCATGGAGGTTCCTGAACTGAAGTGGCTCTGAGCTGAAAGCTGTTTACAGAGGGACGTTCAGGGTGTGCTCGCTGTGATTCCCTTTGTTGTCAGGAGTTTCACTGTGAAACCCATTGCAAATGCCATAATTTTATTGGATAATGAAGCAGAAGGCCTGGAAAGGTTTTTAAAGAGACACAAATGTTTAAACTCACTTAAGACACCATATTGTCTTTCTCAGCCTCTAAAACTGGTTTCAGGTGTTAGAGGTGAGGAGAGCTGCCAGCTGTGGGCTTGGGCCACAGTTCCACCCCATGGTTTATACACCATTTTTATACCATTTGTTGCCATTGTCTGAGTTTCTTCTTCTGCCTGAACATGTCCTGAAGGTGACAATTCCTGGCTCTGAGGCCCTGTGCCTGTTCCCTCTCAGTGCCACCAGTGTGTGGTCCCTGATTCCTGCCTGGCTCCATCTTCCAAAGGCCAAAATCCCCCTTCACCTCCCTGCCTGTCTCAGTTTCAGCTGAACCAAGTAAAACCAAAGCAAGAAAAGTACCTCATGGTTTTGTTTTAAATCTCTTAAGCTTTCTCTTAAGAGAATAAGAGGATTAATTTTCAGTTGTATTATTTTACTTTCTGTATTCCAAAGGTAATTTATAGTGTCATCAGCTCAAAAGCTGGGCTTGCTTATTGGAGTTTCTTACTAAGAAACCTTGGTAAATGAAGAGCATAAAAGCAGAAGGTGTATCCATTGTGCCAGCTGGACTCCAGAATTGAGTTTAGCACGGGCAATAAATCAGCTCTGCACTCTAGTGGCTTTTTTTTTATTATTATTTTACATTACAAGATTGGAACTCATTGTTTATTTTTCTCTGAAGGTTTAGAGGTAGGTAGGTAGGAGTAAAATATTGTTGTGAGTAAAAGAGGGCCATTAGGCAATTGCATTGAGTTCTGTCAGAGAGCCAGAAAGGACAATTCCTGCTTTGTAGGGAAAGGTCTGTAGTCCAAGATAGAAGCCAAGATTATTTGGGTAATGGATACAACATTGTCTGAGTCTTCCTCAGCAGCTGAGGGAACACAATGCTGCTGTGGCTCCTCAGAGCTCTGTTACACTGCATTTTCCTTACCTTCTGTTTATAATTCACCATCCTAAGGAATTTTGGTTTGTTTATTTCCTTACTGTGAGTTCTTTTTTTTGCATCAGTGCTGAAGGGTATGTGTGCCTGGTTAAAATGCTGTTGTTCATCAACAGCTGTATATTTATTCTGGTTTTTTTCTTTCCCTGTAAGAGTAAAAAAACCCAGCTTTTCTTCCTCTGTGGCAGTTGTCAGGTTGTATCAAATACTCAGACATCAACCCTGAGGTCCTGTGAATCACAGGTACATAAAATAGGTACCAGTTAAAGAATTTGTGCAGTTTATTTTCATGGTTGAGTGTCCCAGCCTGGCAGGACTCTTTCCCAGGGCTGCCATGCATCAAACCCTTCATGCTGTTTTGTTCCCCATCCAGTGAGTGACTGAAGATCTGCTTTAAAACATGAAAATGACTTTCAGAAAGGCAGAAATAAACCAGTCATCTCAGCAACGGTGATGTTTGTGGGACATCCTGTCCTAGAACAGTGCTAAAGCCATAAAATTTGAGTAACTCCTTGAAGAAATGGATCTGGATAATCCTGCCTGGGGTCTGATTTTTCAAATGGCTTAAATAGAGAAATGCTCTCCAGGTAATCCTCTCCGTGGTACTCACTGTGTGTGTTTACAGTGTGTGTGAGAGAGAGATTACAGTTTCAAAAGGCACTGCAGCAGCTGGCCTTGAATTTTCGAGTTCAAGAAGTAAACAAATATAAATAGCTTGGACTTGTTGAGAGTCGTGTTACAGGAGAGTCAGAGCGATCTGCAGAGCAGTTCTTGGTTCCTTAGCACAGACACACCTGAAATTAAGTTGCTCAGGTTGTGTGGGGTTCAGTCAAGCAGCCATTTGGGGCAAAGGATTGTGCACTGGGTAAAAAAAAAAATGCTCTGTTGGCAGAGAGCAAATTGTGCTTTGAACGTGTCTTGCCTGCCACGCTGAGCATGAAATTAACTTTCTCCATACCCAGCAGATCATTGGCCTTCATCGCTGCTCCTGCCCCACATGGCACCGGTAGAACGGTGTCTCCTGCATCCTTCTGGCACACAACCAGCCCCCAAACCCATTATTCACTCCTAAACACCCTGCAACGTGCTGGGAGAGCAAGACAATACCAGCTCCAGGAGACACATGCACTCATTTTGCCAGTTTTGTTCTGAACCAGCTGTAAAAATGAAGCAGTGCTTGATTACTGATGTCTGTGGGGAGGATTGTTGTGTATTTTTTTCGTGCCAAGGAACTGCAGATTCTGGAATAAACTGAGAATGGGGGGTTAAAATAAAAGCTGTGCCATGGGGAAAGGTAAGGTGGTTTGTGGGTAGCACTGACTCCTTGAGCCTAAAAACCATTTAACTTCACACTCCCAAACCACCTCCCTTTGCTTTTGTTTTATTTCCCCTTTCTAGTTTGTTACCTGAAAGAAAGAATGTGTAGGAGTGTGACAGAATTCAAATTGTCAGGGCATAAAGATGCTGGTGATTACTTGGGGGGTTCTTTTGGGTGAACTGCTTTTGTCCCAGCGGCAGGGGAGGGAAGAGGCCTGTTCTGGAGGGAGCTCAGGTGGCAGGAGGACGGCTGGAAGTCCCAACCATAGCCCTGTGCACGTGCACAGTGGTGGATTTATAGTCAGGGGGTTGTTTCCCTGCCAAGAGGTGCGTTTTGAGGCACCTTAACATCTCCTGGAATGTGGCAAACAAAGCTCCAAGCTGTGAAAGGCTCAGGCTTTGGATTTCCCATTCCTGCCAGGGAGTTTTGCAAGGATGTGTCCACCTTTTGTGCCTTGGAGTGAAAGGGCTCTTCCCTGTGCTGCCTGTGCCTCTGGCATTGTCCCAGGTAGAGCCACGTTCTGCAGCAGCAGCAGCATCATCACATGTTCTGCAGCAAAGAAATTCAACCCACCTTCCCTTCTTGCTCTTAGGCTGCCTAAGAAGGTGCAGGTGGTGTCTCATCAAATGCTGAGTAATCAAAGCAGATTCCACAGACAAAACCTTTGGCTTCTTGCATGCCTTATTTTTTAAAATCCTAGAACGTTGACAGGCCTTTCCTTCTGATTTAGGTCTTTCAGGATGGAATTTGTCCATTCCTCTTTTCCTTGCAGAGCTGAACTTAGAAGCTTTCTGTGCTGGGGAGGTGAATGAGCTGCTTTTCCTGAGTAATCCCTCTTATTTTAGATCTTGAAGTCTTAAGAAATAGACCAAGTGTTATGAGATTGATGACAAAATCAGGGATGCTGATGGTTGGGAAATCCTCACTGGCTCTGGTCTTCTGGCACAAGGAACAGTGGGGGGGGAAGATTGTTTGTTTTACACTACCAAACTACAGGAAGAAATCTGGCATTAAAACGGTGCTGATAAGTACTTTTATTGCCATGGTGAAATAGTTTGCTCTTGGGAGGAACAGTTGAGTTGATCCTCTCCTCCCCCAGACACACTTTCTGGGCTCCCTTTTCCCTGCCAGTGCCCCTGACACAAACGGAGTTGTTTTGTCCGGTGCCTCCAGACCCTGAGCTTTAAAGAGAGGGCAGCACATTCCAGGTTATAAACCAGCTCTTTTCCTCCTGCAATCCGAGAAGTCCTCCCTGTTGTTAAACTCCAAGCCTGCTTTGTGCCTGCTGTGTAAAGCACCAGGACATCCCACAGGAACTCCTGATTTATTTTGCTAACTCTGCCCTTCTCTGTGGTTCAGAAACCTCCAATGGTCTGCGAAGCTCCGAGATTTTTGAGTTGAACAGTAGTAGTTTGAAGAACCTTCTCTACTACATGAAAGACTTTAACACTTTCCACATGCTGGGGTTTTTGGCTTCATGGAAGGCTGACCTCCTACAAATGCAGTTTGTAAAGCTGAGGCATCCTGGGCCAGGGGTGGTTAAAATGCTGTTGTGAAATGGGGGTTAGGAAGGAAAAAATGTAATGAAAACTCCGGGCACGGGGCCAGCAAGGAAGATCTGATACAGTGAACGTGTTTCTGTTGCCCTTTGTTACTGTTGAGTTTGATTAGCTTTGTTTCTTGTAAGTTTAATTACAGTTGTTTTTTTATTTTTATGGCCATGGAGGGGATCTTTGCCAAAGCTCGAGTCTTTCATTGCCCGAATTGCAGTCAGGGGGAACTGGAGAAATAAATAAATCATGGCATCTCCCCAGCAAACAAACAAACCAAGCAAAGGAAAACCAAAAGAAACCCCATTAAACTGTAAAGCCAACCCTTTTCTCTCTCCTTGCCCTGTTCCTGCAGCCTGTTACTTTCCATCCATTCCTTTCCCTTCCCTGAAGTTTCTTTTAAACCTTTAGGGTGAATAGTGAATTTAGTTTGTACAGTGAGTTGTTTTTTGCCTGGGCAGTGTCTTTACCTTCACTAGAGCTTGGCTGGCTCCTCTGCAGTTTTGCTGTCACACAAACACTCTCTGCATAGGTTTCCTTCCTTGTATTGCAGTGGTACAGCTGGGATGGACAATGGCTTAGAAACTGGAAGCACATAATGTACAGAAAGAGGAGGGGTTTGGGGTTTGGACCCTGGTTTTGTTCTGCAAAACCATTGCAGGTTGAGATGTGATTAAAAATACGTGCCATAAACCTTGCACGGTCTGGGTGCTTAAAGAGCACATAAAAAAAAAATGCATTTATCCTAATTCCCACTGTTAAATGAGATCCAGAATGTAGAATAACTCTGTGGGTTGTATAACTGGACCTTCACCTTGTTATGGAGAAGTGACATGGACAAAGGCCTCCCACCTCCAGTGCTGTGTTCAATGGTATTGATTTAACAATCCCAGCTCGTGTTCTTATTCTGTGGCATTTGATGGCATAGATTTTTTTTTTCCCTTGTTGTTGTTGCCTGGCTATTGAAGGACATTCTTTTTTTGTGAGCAGAAGAGCTTGTGAAAAGAATTTGTCTGCTCACTGGGGGCATAAAATTCTCCTCCCTATCTGCCCCTTATTTGTTATCTCCTAAGGTTAGTAGTCTTTTTGTTGTCAGTCTGTGCGTCTCAGACTTCAAAACTGATTTCAAATGATTTCAAAACGGATTCAAATGATTTTCAGCCAAGGAATGAAAAGGAGGAAGCCAAAATCTTGTTAGGTTTGAACAATCAGGTAGTTGTAACCCAAAGCTGGCCAGGAGATACTTGGAAATCATGCATATACTTTGAGAAAGATTTATTTAATAGGTGTGTGGCTGCTGTAGAGAAACGTGAGTATTGTGAGCTGCTGTTTGTGGTTATGAATGACCCCACTTGCCCCACTCCTCTGAATACTTTTCCATGGAGCACATTAATAGACAAACCCAGGGGATTGTTATGTGTCTAAGTGAAAACCACCCTCCCATTTCCCACCTCATCCAGTCCCTCTTTTCCAGTCCTTCTCCCATGTTTACACAATCCTGAGTCAGGAGTGCCGTGCTGGCATTTACAAATTACCACTGGAGGAGTTTCATTGCTTCAGCAATTAAATAATAGGTAACAAATCCCTCTGAATCACCACTGATTAACTGGTTTTATATTTATGTCTGTGCCAAACCAGCATTAAGTTTTTGGATGTCTTTGAATTGCTGAAGTTTTGCTTTGACCTTTTCAAGGCAGCTCACGTGGAACAGATAGGGGGAAATTTTTAAAACCGAGTTCCACATTATGTTTGACTGCTTTAGTTGTCATCTCAGAGCTGACCATGGGGATGGAATCCTGCAGGCTGTGGGTAAACAGCTTTTGGTGCCCCCTTCTTGGTTTGTCATTCCACAAAGGTCACGTCAGAATGAGGGGAAAACCCCAAAACAACTCAACCAAAAAATCCCAGACGAGCAGGGACTTCATAATTCAGGAACAAGAAATTCTTTGGGCTGCTAATCTTCCAGATTTTCTTGCTTCAGTCTCTCTCCAGGAATATATCCTCTCTCCTTCAGTGCTGAGCAGAGCCCATTGAGTAAGTTACTTCCCAAATACTCAGTTAGTCAGCCTCCAGCTTCTGCAGCTTCCTTGTAGTTGTAATGCTCTGTTTGGCAGGAGGGATCAGAAGGAGAGGTTTCTCTGTTATTAGTTAATGCCTGTAGTTGAATTCTTTGCAGATTGAGCAGTGCAGAGAGAAACCCCGTGGATGGACATGGATGGATCTGGTTTGCTCTGACATTTAATGAGACCTGCTCATATCTGGTTGTCCCCAGGTGGAAGGACAGGGCTGGTGGGATCTGGGCTCTTGGGGACCTAAAACCATCCATCTCCTTTTATTCCTCTTCTCCCCCACTTCCCAAGGTCACCTTCATCTGCAGGATAGAGTGGGGATTTCCATTTTCTCTCTTCAGCAGAGTTCCTAAAGGGCAGCAGGAAGGTAAGTTCCCTGCTGCCAGGGCTTTGTTGCTCTGTATTATTTTGCCTTGTCTCCATAATAATTAGTGTTGACGTGGCTCGCTCGGAGGCTGCTGGATTCCTGGCAGCTCTGCTTCCCTGCTCCCCAGGGATCTGTTAGCCAGGGGATCTCTGCTCTGGGAGATGCAAACAGTGAAAAAATAAGTTGTAGGTACCTGCATCTGTGAACAGAAATGATGTGCACCCAGTGATGAATTCATTAATAGGTTAAAATCCCTTTTGTGGGAGGAACTGTGGGAGGCAGTGGAGCTGCAGCTCCACACCTGCTCTGGGCCCTCCTGCCTGTCCAGGGTCACGGTGGTGCAAATTTTTCTAAGCCTGGTGAGTAACCAAACCACAGTAAAAACTGGCCAGTGAACCACAGCAAGGGCTTTGTTGGTCTGTTTGACAGTGTAGGGTGGTTTCAATTACGGGACCACTTTGCAGTAGCCGTGTGTGTGATGGATTAGGGAAACATGAGGAACAGAAAACCTGTCCTGCTGCTTTGTGTCTCGGGGCTCTGCTGAGGGGGAGCCTGTGCTGGTTTGGGGTAGCAACAGCTTGTGCTGAGTGAGGGAATGCAGGGTAAGGAGGCCTGGGTGGTTTTAAATATAAAACAGTACCAAAATTTATACACACAGCCACTGTGAGAACTTACTGTGTGAGTTCAGTTATGTGTGATACTCACACACCTTTCTCCACTTCCCAAAGTTTTTGGCAACCTGAGTTTTCACTGGTGCTGGGGGAATTTCTGCCTAGCTGGACTCTCATTATTGGATGTTCCTCTGCTCAAGGTAACTCTGCTGTGATTGACTAAGGAAACAATTTGGTTAGTTGAGGTTTTTTTGTTGGTTTTTAATTTGCAAAGGGCGTTTCTTTGCTTCTGCTCCCTCATCTGCTCTTTTTTTCATGTTTCAGTACTTCTCTGGCTTCAGCTTTAGATCAGTGTACCCATTTCACACAAGTTTGAGGTTCTGCAGTGTTGCTTTCCTCTGTGTCCCTCTGAAGAGAGGCCAGACCAGGGAACTGAGGCAGCTCAGCTCCCTTAGGATTTACACAAACTCCAGGTGAGGCGCTCACTGCTTTTCTCTCCTGCTGTTGGGTGTCTTGGGCGTAGATGAGCAGGGGTGGATTCAGACTCCTTGGAATACTCTGCTCCCCCAAGCTGCCTGTTTGCTCCTTGGGATGCTGCTCAGCAATCCTGTCACTGCTGCTTCAGACCAGATGTTGAGCCAGTGGGTTGGAAGTGAAGAATTGCACATCTCACCTCTGCAAAGCCCCTTCCCTGCCCCAGCCACGGCTGCCTGCTGTGTACAGCCTGCAGTTCTCGGGCACTGAGCTGCTGATGGTGTTCTTACATGGTATAAAGTAAGCAGTGTAAAAATTCTTACATGCTTGAGTTGACTGTCAGGTGTTTGTTGAGCCTCTTGAGTGTGTTTGTCTCTGAAAGATTCATGGAACATTTTAAGGAGATGGCAGTGCTGCTGTGAAAAGCATCACTACAGAAAAATTCCACTGAGTGATTCCAGTTTTTTAGGGCATCATTTTCGGTGTTTCTCCTTTTAGTTTTTCTTAATTTCCTGCTTTGGTTTTATTCCCACCCAAAGATGCCACTTTTTGTCCTGTTTGCTGGGAGTCACTGGCAGTACTGTACAGACCCAGGGAATCCTGGTTATCCTCACATACCTGTGGGAACGGACTGAATTCCAGGCTGTGATTTCACACATCAGGCCTGAGCAACAAACATGGAAATAAATAGAGAAATGACTCATTTCCCTTACAAACAGTACCTGCAAGGATGGACCAAAAGTAAATGATATGTTTTAGCAGTGTTACTGTGATTAGTTTAAGGAGGGGGGAAACTAGGAGAGCAGGAATTAGTTACAGAATGATACAGGAGACACTCAGAGCATCTGTGGGTAGATCCAGCATCGTAAAGTGAGTTTTTTAACAGAGAAAATAGTGTTTGTGGTGTCTTCCATGTGCCACAAGGTTTCTTTTCCAGAGTTGTGTCATGTCTCAAATCCCTGTTCCTGCAGGATCTGTGCTTTGGTTGTGTCAGCTGGTTGGGCCATGGGATGTATTTCTAATCACAGCTTGAGTCTGTGGCATTTTTATTCTTGGAATTTTCCTAAGGTATATCCAGGGTCTGGGGCAGATAGAACAGGGTGCTTGGCAGCCCAAAAGTTGGGCAAACAGCTAGGGAAGAGTTAAGCAGAAGAGAAGGGCTGTGGTGATGTTGTGATGTGGCTGTTGGGTAAGTGGGGGTGATGGATGGTGTGAGGCAGAGCTGAGGGGCTGTCAGGGCTCTGCGTGGCTGCTGATGGATGGAGCGGTGCACACAGAGCTGAGAGTCCTCAGCTTCCTGAATATTTCATATGGAAAACGCAGGGATTCTGCATTTACAGACCCTGCAAGGACACCAACCACAAAGAACCTTTTTCTAGCACTCAGCTTGGGAAAGAGCTTCCCTTCCGAGCCAGGTGGATTCACCGTGGCTGCCCTGAGTCACCGCGCTCAGGAGGCATCTGAGGCAGCTCCCGAGGCTCAAGGCCAAGCTGGAGGTGCTGCCCTGGGTCAGGGTGATCCCCACAGTCAGTGCAGACCGAGGGATGAACTGATGCAGAGCAGCCCAAAGCAAGATGCTGGTGGATGAAAAATGGGATGTGATGACACAGAAAGCTGGCTCCAGTTCTGGGAAGTTACTGTTGAACGGAGAGAACTGGCTCAATCTCCTTGTTCTTCTGTTGGCCTTCTGGCTTGGCTGGTCTGTGAAATGGGTAATACCTCAGCCTGTTCTGTAAAGGTGCTGTGGGGATCAGACCCCCCTTGAGATTGAGACATTGCTCCAAAGCTTGTAGGAGAAGCTTTGTAAGGACCAGGATGGACAGGGAAAGGAAAAAGGAGCTGGGGGATTCACAGAGGGGTTTGTCACACGATGCCAACGTGGCCTTTCTAGGCTGACCTTCTCCTGCAGGTGTGAGGTGATGGTACACAGAGAACCCCTTCACAGAGGTTACAAGTGTTCCATGTCTGCAGGAAATGTTCCTCGTGCACTGCATGTGGTTGTTTGCTGAGCTTGGCCCCGAGCCCAAGCCCCGTGTCAGACACTGGCCTTGTTTCACAAACAGAAACCTTCCCCAGCTAAAAGGACAAATGACAATGTGCCCCCACCAAATAACACTTGTGGCATTCTGGTTTTCACACACACGTGGCAGTGAAATCAGCACCCTGAACATCCATCTCAGGGTTTTTTCCAGCACTGAGCTGTGTCACTGGGGCCCTCCATCCTTCTGGAGAATTCAGTTAGGGCACGGTATATTTTGCTGTAGTAAACCAAATCCAGAGTGGAGTGCAGCTTTCTAATAGATGAAAGCTGTTGTGCTTTATGTAGAGCCACAGGTTGGATGGTTGGTTGGAATCCAGGGGGAGAATCTGTTCCAGAAAAGTGAAATTAAAAAAAAAAAAATGCAATGGGGAATTTTGGTGGCTGTTAGGGATGGAAGTGTCCTGCTGAAAGTGCAGGATGCTCTGTGTGTGGTTTTGTTTGCAGGCAGGGCAGTGTATGGGGCTGTTCTCTGGTAAACATGTGAAGATTCATATTTCAGCCATTTCAGAAAGTTCGTGGCTGCAGCTTTATCAGTTAATAACAGGTTGTCCTTTCAAGAGCCACCTGAGTAGAAATACCTACCCTGTCAGCTTTGCTTTCTTTGAGAGGAGGAGCCCAACAAGTACTGATGTAACATCTTCCCTGTTATTCTGAAGGTCCCCACTCTCAGTGCTTCTCTTTGCTTTCTCACACCTTAGTGCTGGGCTGAACACAGGCTCTAATTAAACTGATCCCTGATGCCTGCTGAGGGCCAGCAGGGAATCCATGGTGTCACATTCCATGCCTCTGGAATACCTGATCAGTCAGTCTCCCTGTTCCCAAGGCCTGTGGGCACAATCCAGCTGGAATAATAAAGAATTTCTGAGCTCCTGCTGATGCAACTGGATGAAACTCTGCAGTGTTGATGTCAGGAGGAACAGGGCTGTGCCATGGAGGGGGGTCTGGGCTGAGTCTGGTGTAGCAGGAGCTGTCAGGCGTTGCTTGATACATAACTGTCATCATATATATTTTTTATATATGATATTGTGTATCATTATGTATGTGTGTTATATACATGTGTTATATACTACTATTATATTGTCATATATCATATTATGTTCTTGTTATATATAATTTTATATATCAGATTTATAACTATAACTATAGTTATAATATTTATATAGTTATATATATATATACACACATTATTTATATAGCTAAATAAAGCAGTAAACATCTTAGCCTTCAGGATATCACTGACAGGGTAAAAATGAGACTTTATTACTCTTTATCAAAACTGTCTCAGTCTGTACTTACCTTGTAGAGGAGCTCAGGAAGGCAGGTAGAGACAACACAAGTCCAGACCAATAAAGAGGGAAATAAACCTGCCTTTGTTTGCATGAGGGAATTGAGCTTTTCTTGGGTGGGAAAGTGAATGCAGAGGGACGAGTTTCAGGGAGGCAGACAGGCTGTTGTAAGGAAAATGTTCCTGAAATGTGCCCAACTTGTGGGAAATAGCTGTGGGAGGGTTCAGTGGCCTGGTGGTGTGAATCACAGCTCTGGGCTGTCTGATTTTTGTGTTGGTGGAAAAATACTGTTGCCTTGATTTCCTTTTTCCTTCGCTCTCCCTTTCCCCCCTGCTTACACAGCTCTTCTGCAGGTCATCCCTGTAGTGCACGTGACAGAAAGGTAAAACTGAGCCTGCTGTTTACTGGCAATTAACAGCACAAACTGAGACAATGGCACATTTTAATTCAGCTCCCTGGGTCAGAGGAGCTGTGACAGCCGTGTCACCTGTCCTGCAGCAGTGGACATGGCCATGGGCAGGGTGACAGGATTAGTGGCAGCAGCTCCTTTCAGCTCTGATCTCACCGTGGTGTGATTTGCAAATCCTCAGGAGTCAGAGCTCTTAAGTCATGCCCCAAATTACTGCTGCCTTTTTTTTTTCTGTACTCCTAATTGTGAGGATCAAATTCGCTTTCCAAGGGAGCAGCTTGGATTAATCCTTGCTGGAGACACCAGGGCAGAAGAGAACTGTAAAGAGTTAGTAGTTTCTTTCACTTTTGAGCTCACTGTGTAGGTATTACAGTGAGCTACAATGAATTGCTCCTTCTAATACTGCTTTACAACCCTTAGCATTGTCTTCTGGCTAAATTTTGCTTGCTAAGGGTTTTTTCCTGACAGAAGGAATTTGAGACTGGAGGGAAGCAACAATAACTGAGGGATAAGCAGCTTACGTGGCAGTTCTTTGTGGGCTGGGGGGGTGGGAGGTTGCTTGATGTCCTGCTTCAATATCCCTCTTTCCATATATTCCTCTGATAAACAGGAAAACACTTAAATACCCCTCAGCCCCCCAAGCTTAATCTAGAAAATCTACTGGTTTAGAGAACTGTTCTGGGAGAGCAGTAAAGGAAAACAGCTGTTCAGGGACCAGATCTGAGAGGAACAGAGTCTGTTTAAAATCAGGGCTTAAAGGCAGGGACTGGGCAGGAGAGGATTTGTTTGCAAGTTGGTTGCTGTGTCCATAACTCACCCTGAACTGTGGAACAGGCCCCCATCCCCCCTAAACCCCTCTTAGTGTGAGTTTTCAGTGATAAGTTGGGGGTTGGGATGAGTTTAGTTGATGCTTTCCAGGTGTAAAACGGATGGGTTTTGTTCCTCCATCTGGCTTGTTCAGATGTTGGACATCCTGTGCTAGTGATTTTTATTAAGAGGTCAAATTCTGTCTGTCTTCAGTGTGGAGTCAGGGAAGTTGTTGATAGTTTTCATCCTGAAACAACCAGGGGTGAGGACTTTAAAAAAAAATCAAACAAAACAGACTGGAAATCGTTGTTTCCAGGGGATTCCAGCTTCCCATTCCTCATTAGCAGTGAGGGTGGTTTCACAAAGTTTCTCTCCTGTGTAATTTTCAGTATTTTCTGATGGCTGCTGTTTTTAACACAGCTTTGTAACCAACTATTTTAAAAGCCAGCAGCTCCCCCGTAGGTCACGAGCTGCAGAGGGAGGAAGCTGTGGCAGGGGAGGGAGGGAGGGTGTACAGTTTGACAAGCCAGGCTTTGTGTGATTCGGCCCAGATGTGTTTGGAAAACCTGAAACATCTGGTGCCTGGGAGTGTGGAATGCAGGTCAGTGGTCAGACACATCAGGAGTCCAGAACTGTGCTGCTTGTGGCAAAGCTGGGGTTGTCACAGGATTAGGTGGACCTTGAATTCTGATTTTATACTGAAATAAAAGCAGTTAGATACGACATTTGAGAAACATGTGGCTAATTCTGGCTCACCTTTCAGCCCTTCCTGCCCTACTGAAAATGGAAAATCTGATCAGACCTTCAAAATTTCCAGTTATTGGTTTTGCTTCCTTGTTTCTGTGGTACGTTGTCATCTCAGTGCCCACTGCCTGCCCAGGGAAGAACTGGGGTTGGGACTGCAGACAGCAGTGCAGATCAGCTGTGTTAGTAATCCAGAGGCAAAATCCCACTCTCCAGAGGAATCAGGGGGAATAAAACCTGTCTGACATCATGGGGATGGACTCCTACTGGGAATGACACCAGATTCCAGTAATAGAGCATGGCAAGAATCAGCTTTGGGTTGAAAGCTGGTAGTATACTTTATAATATAATATATTCCAACTTGGGGAAGCCAAGGAGACAGTTTCATACAAGGAAGCAAACAATTACAGGAAAACAGTGCTTGGTGGCCCATAAAGCACTGTAGGATTTACACATTTGGCTGTTAGAGAGAGGCTGCAGCAACTGGGGATTGGAGCTTTTTCCCCACACGGTCCAAGGTGCCCCAGAGGTGTGGAGTGATGATGGGAGTTCAGCCTGAAAGGCTTTGCCCACACATGGACCAGTGGATTTAAAGTGGGGCTTGAAAAGAGAACCAGAAACTTCTCTGTTCAACGCTGGGGGTTCCAGTTGGCTCCTCGGGTGAGTCGAGCCAGGAAGGTGCATTGCAAAGTGAAAGCATTTCACCAGTTCAGCTCCTCAGCCTTTCAGAGCTGTAAGATGTCATCCCTCTGATCCCTGTGGGAATTTCCAGCTGGGCAGAAGGGGAATTCCCTGAGCTTTGGAATGGTTGTCTGGTTTAGCTGCTATGGGGTCTGAATGTGGGGGGGGGTATTTTATTGCCCCTCCCCGGTATTTTAGGGAGAGAAAACCCAGGAGCCTGAGCTCCAAGTCAGCATTTTCCATCCTTTCCATCAGTTCTGTGTCTGTGTGAGCCCAGGGCAGCCAGTGCAGGGCTGCAGTGAGACAGAGCACTGATTCCAAGTGACAGTTCACTGGAAATGGTTTGTTTTTAACACCAACTTGAATTATTGCTGTGAATCACCCAACCAACAGAACAAAAAACCCACCAGTTACAACTCAGGAAATATTTTCTCAGGTGTAGTTTGATTCCATTTGTAATATAAATCCTGCAATAATAAAAATACTTCTAAAGTATAAAAACTTCCTTAATAATCACAAGTTTAATTTCAGTTCTCAAAAGACAGATGAGCATCTGTACACCTTACTGAGGTGCAGGGGATCGAGTTCCCTGCTGAACAGTAGAATTAAATTTTAATACTTTGTTTAAGTGGAAATGATGAAAGGAGGAAAGCAGAAAAGGGCTGCTGCCCTTGTGGTTGGAGTGTCCCTCTCTCCTGCACATACACAAATTGGCCTTTTGTTAATTAAAGCTGACGTGCAAACCACAACAAGCAGCAGTGTGGTTGGTTGGCAGATGAAACGACCGAAATCCATCGATATTTTTGTTGATTGGCTCGAATAGCTGATTGTACTTGATCTGATTCTCAGCCCCTGTGTAAAATGCACGAAGCAGAGGAGCTGCTGTGGCTGAAAGGTTTCCATTCTCTGGCAGCCATTACACGCTGCCAGCACAAAAAACCCCCCTGATTTTCCTTAACGGTCCTTTCCCAAGCTCAAAAATGGATTTTCCTCCCAGCCACTGTCATTCAATTATCACCTCAGGAAATGCACAGATATAACTGATGATCCCTTTAGAACATCCTGCAGTATTCCACTCCTCCCATCCTTCATCTCCCGGCTCTCTCCACTCATCAGATGGAGCGTTGCCGATGTATATTTTATAGGGTGACCCTGACGGCTGTCGCTTTGAGGATGTGCACAGATAATAAGATTGTGCTTGTAATGAAGGGCAGATAAATAGAAAAATGTTTACAGGATGGAGTGTGGTGGCTGGAACTGCTTTATGGCTTCATGGCTCGCTTCTCTCTGACACCCCCCCCCTCCATGAACCGCTGGTACCTCTGCTTTAAATAGTGAAAATGTGATGGATTTTAGGCTTTGAGAAAGGCAGCTTTGGGATGTAGCACTGAAATGGGTTTTTGTTCCACACCTGAACCCTGGCAATGCACGGCCAAGAAACTTAATTATTGAGCTGCTACAAAAAGAAAGTGCAGTTAAAGGGATAATGAGTTGGTGTTGGCACCTTCATTGAGATAATCCTGTTCTATCTAGTGGGCTGCTAAATTCTTATTGTGACAGCATTGGTGGAAAAGTGTTGGTGGAGTGGGAAGGACATGATCCAGTGCAGACAATGCCCTGCCCTGAAAGCTTTCCTGAATAGCTTGCATTTGATTTATCTGGGTATTTACCTCACTCTGTCCTGGTGTGTGAGCTCCAGTGTTGAGAACTTCTAGTTAGCAAGAGACTGGCAGGGAAAGCTGCTGCAGTGGAACAGCTGTGAACCCCAGGACTTTGATGTGGGTTGTAAAATGGATCAGAAAAACTGCTGGCTCAAGAAAACAGCAACCTCTGCCATCTCTGCAGAGGCATCTCAGCTCTGTCCTTCATTCACCTGGTGAACGTGGTTAGGGGTGAAAACATCACATCAGTGCTGGAGAACTGGGCTCTGCAGGAATGGAAGGGCCCCCCTGTGCTGCAGGTTGGTGGCTGTGCTGGGCAGAGGCTGCAGAGGGCTGTGGAAGACAAGAGGTGGAGGGTAAAGTTAAATTACTGGAGTTAAAAGTGGTTGAAACAAATGAGGGTTTCTCACCTGCAAAATCTGGGTAATGTAAGTTGGAGAGGGGGAGCTGAGCAGAAAAAAACCCTCGAAAATATGTGTAAGGCTCTTGGGGTCTTAACTCACACTGTTTTGATAACCTTGTGATTGATCAAGCCCCAGAGATCCCCAGGGAGGTACCTGGTGACCCTGGCAGGGGTTACCCAGTCCTGGAGAGCCACCACTGACACTACTGAAGACCAGCTCTAATAATTAATAATGGATGCAGCCAACAGTCTGTGAGTTCCTGTGGGGATTGGGAACTCTGTTGATTAACAAAGAGGAGTCTCTGGAGGAAGAAGCCGTAATTACAAAAGCTCTCTTTTCATTCTGGAGTGAGGTGCAGCTGCAAGGAGGGTCGGCAGCTTTTAACTCTGGCTCAGGCTTAAAACAATGCCCCAGTGTGCTGTGCATTTGTTTTGCTGAACTGTTAAAACTGGTATTTAAATCCCTAAAAATGGGGGGGGGGGGGGAGAATTGTTTGCATCAAGCAGATAGTGAGGGTAAAGTTCCATAAAATGTTAATTATCTTATTTCCTACCAGTCTGTGCAACCTTAATTACAAACACTGGAGAAGAAGAACAAATGCACTGTGTGAAAATGGTGAGACAGATGTGGCACAGAGACGTGTTACTGGGGGTTTTTTCCAGGCTGTGGACAGTGGCATTTGGAGTTCCCTGTGGTCTGCTAAAACCATGCAGTGGTAGGAGTGAAACAGGGATATGCAGCTGTAAGAAAAAGCAGCTTGGACTGAGGGCAAAAGGAAAGTGAACTGTTGAACACTCAGCCAGTGCTGTGCTTAGTAAGGCTGGATAAGCCTGTCCAATAGGCCTGTGCTGGGATTCTGAAGGAATTTCAGAGCCTGTCACTGTTGGAGCTGCTCACAGAGGTTAATCAGCACAATTGTTACTTCCCACACAGGATTGATCTTGGCCAGTTCATAAATCTTGTGTCTCATTGTTTCTCCACACTATAAAACTTCAGAAGGATGTGCTGAGACTGAATTTGTAAAACTTGATTGACTTTGTCATCAAGTGGAAGATGCTGTGCAGTGGTTGAGTGTTGCTGTGTTACTGCAGATAATGCTTGTTTGGCAGGAGAGATTATTTACATCCAGCTCAAGGAGTTCTTTTCCTTTTTTCTCCTGGATTTGCAGTGACTCTTTGCTCCTAATGATTGCATTAATGTTCTCTTACCATTTCCAGTTCTCATGCATAATTTTTATTGAAGGGTTGGGTTTAGTTTGCACTCACCCATTATGTTGAAGAATTCATAGCAGTAGTTAAGAAGGACAAATATATTCTCTTGGGGGAATTACAGAAGTGATCTCTGTGTTTAGGTAACATGCACAATGAAATTATTTTAGTCTCTTCACTGCTTGAGGATCTTTGGAGTGAAATCTTCAGGCTCCAAGCTTATTTTAGCACTCTCAGAAGTGCCACAGTTCTCCAAGGACCTGTGTCAGCTCTGCAAGTATCATTTGTAGGAGATCAAAGCTTGATCTTCCTCTGGTCTGCAGAGGACTAAGCAGGGTACCAGTATTCATTTAGCAGAAACAATTAGAAAGCACAAAGCTGTGTCTGATTGCAGGGTTTTTCCACAACAAAATGAACTCCAGAAGATGCAGATGGAGCCTTGGTTGGGTTCCCAGGAAACTCTGTGCCTGTTCCTGTTTTGGGAGTAAATTGAGAGCATAAAAACCCAAGGAAGTGAGCCTGAGTTTCTTACACACCTGTCTCCTCTTTTGATTCCCACTTGGCCAGCCTGTTTGCCAGGAGTTTCAAATAAGAAAATTAAACCAGAAAGCTTAACCTTGCTGTGTGCAGAGCCAGGAAATGGAGTATTAGGGCAGCCAATCTTCTCCTAAAATTGTAGATAGAGTTCTTAGCAGAGACCACAGAGACAGGGCTGCATTGCCATCCAAAAGATAACAAATGGCCAGAGGAACTGTGAGGTAAAATGCCCTTACTTCTAAAACATGCCAGAGAACTGAGACCTGCAGGGTATTCCTTAGAGAGCATCCCAGGATTTTTAATGGGGTTTTTTTTTTTTGGTAGTGTTAAGTAAAATATTGCTTGGTTTTTAAAAGCCTCTCTTAAAATCTCAGTAATGTGTTAGATCATGCAGGATTCCTGTGCACCCAGGGTAGACATTAATCAGTGCTACTGAACAAGCTGCTGAGACTTTACTGCTTAATGGGAGCACGTGCAAACCTCTGTCATGGTTGGCAGAGACACCAGGACGGGGCTTCACATGGTGGAGGTGCCCGAGTTCAGCCCTTGGAGCTGCAACACAGCTGCTCTTCTGTTTTCTTTTCAGTCCTTTAACTTATTCAGACCAGTTCCAGATTTCCCTTTGCCTGGGCTCATAAGGAGGAATAGCCACGGAATCCTTAAGGTTGGAAAAGCCCTCCAAGGTGTCTGAGTCCAACCCTTAACCCAGCACAGTGTTTGCCACTAAACCGTGTCCCCAAGTGCCACATCCACCCGTTCCTGGAACACTTGCAGGGAGGGTGATGGCACCACTCCCCTGGGCAGCCTCTTCCCTTGGCAGCTCTGGGGGTGAGATGTGTGTGATGGAAGGGTCAGGCACCCTCAGTCCTGTCCAACAGTGCATGGCAATGTTCAGGGTTACTCTGTAAAGTTCTGGGAAGCAACCTGGAGGTGCCAGATGGATACACTGGTCTGTACCGATTCCATACGCTTCCCACTATCCAAAACTGCATGTTCTTGATTCCCCCCGTGGCAAACAGGCACTGGAGCAGATGTTTGTGAGCAAGACCCTGTCAAAGCCAGGGATCCAGGGAAGGAGGGGACCTCTGGAGACTGTTTTTACTGCAGGACTTTACGGGAGCATTAGCTAAATTGAGTTGACTTAATAAAATCTTGATGCATTCCAGAAAGATTGTGAATTCATTAAGGCCACAGCTGGACAATCTGTTCCCCTCTGCTCTGCCATGGCTGGTTTATAGCCATTGAGGAGCGCTGTCATTTACCTTTTCTGTTTAATTACTGTAAAGCTATTCCCCACCCCCATGATTTTTATTTTTTTTCTTTTCCCCTGGCAGAGCTGGGCTCTGGGGAAATTAAACAGCAATTATTATGTTTGCTCACTCTGTTATACCATAACAGATACTTGTGAAGGTAAGTTGATGTGTGTGATTGGCTTCCATAGGAGCAGCGCTGCTGCAGGGCTGTCAGAACCTCTCCAATCCAGAAATGCACACACAGCCTTAATCCTTTGTTTACCCAAGGCAAGACTAAACACAAACACGGGGGCACAGCTCCTGTTGTGTGTTTTACATTTGAAAACTACTGATAAGAAGTGGGGAGCCAGGACTTGCAGGTTTGCTGGGGCCCATGTGAGTGTGAAGGTGTGGAGTTGGTGGGGGATGTGGTTTGGGGAGCTGGGTTGAGCTGCAGGAACATTTGGGTCAAAAGAGTGGGAGAGGTCAGAGAAAGGTGCCACATGCCAGGGAATCCATCCCCTCCTCGTGCAGGAGTGCTGGGTTAGGGGGGATGAGGGCTGTGGGACACTCAAAGTCTTGTGTCAGCTCTGAATTGCAGGGAAGGTCTCACCGCTGTTTACTCCTGCAAGGGGGATCTGAACCACGTCTTTCTCTTCCAAAACTGTCCCCAGAACAGAGCTAAAAGGAGAATAAAGTGTCACTTTTCTATATGCACTGACAACGTGGGGTGGAATGGCCTTGGCAGGAGATTTTTGTCCTGAGCAGCTCTGGATGTATTTTGGAACTGATGGAAGCTGAGCCGTGGTTTTAGTGAGGAACACAACCCCTCTGCCTTGTGGCAGTTCAGTGGTGGGAAAGTAGATGTTCTCGAGGAAACGTGGCATTGAAAGCCTGGATAACGCCTCTCATTTTGTTTTCTATGTTCCCTAAATTGCTTGGGACAGTTAATCAGATGTTGACATGGAAAAATGGAGTTGTGTTGGCAGAAAAAAAGAGGTGGTGGTGCATCAAGTGGAGGTGAGGCTGTTACTATGAACAGGAAAAGAGATGAATCTTCTCCCCACACAGATGGAAAAGAAAAAGCTGGTCCGTGATGGAGTTGATCTGGTAGGGCAGCAGTAGCATCTTTCTTGGATGTGGCACAGTACAGGAATTAGAGCTGCTTGTTTGAGGGGGTGGTGTTGGAGTAGATGTGTGGGTCATTTTATTGGGATTTTCATTCTATCATACCAGATTTATTGGTAAGTAGAGATGCAAGTGGACAATTACTGTGTCAGCAACACAGGTTTCTCTTCCATCATCAGCTGGGTCGTGGTTGCCTCAGTGGTCTCACCCTTAATTTATCTCATTAGGGGGTGTCACTGCTAAGTTGAACGAATCCAGTGCTGCAGGGAGGGATGGCTCAGTCTGCTCTAACCGGTGTGATTTTGGTGTGCAGGTTTCAGCAATACCCAGATCCTGGCACAGAACGCCTCAGAGGGGACACACGGAGTGTTTGAGGCCCCTGGGTTAGGACTGTTCCCCGGGATTTTCCTGCTACCCAGAAAATCCCACTGAGAGCAGCTTCCCCCAGCCCTCCCCCAGCGAGCAGCCAGAGTGTGTCTGCCGGCAATTACAGCTCAGAGATGTGGGATGTGTTGACTGCGAGACCTTGTGGTGAGGGGAGGTGAGATCACCAGGAACAAAATGATCATTACAGGCCATTCATGTCAGAGCGTTCATGCTTTTCTGTTTGCTTGCAAGCAAAACCAGCAGCTAATTTGCAAGGCAGCCTTTTGTCACAGGGCCTTTGATCAATGCTGGCCTGTGTTAATGTTTCAGGAGGCTATTGATTTCTGCTGCAGCTTTTGTTCCTGAATTTATGTGCCGTGGCTTTCAGCAGCACACACTCTGCATGTTTGATTAAAGTTCATTTGACTTCTTTGCTGGAAGCTGCTTTTACTCCCTGTTTGGAGAACCAAAGCTTCCCTGACTCGCTCCTTTGTGCTCAGGCTTGTGCCACCCATGCAGCCACCAGTGAGCTGGGTCTAATCCTGCCAGGCTCACTCCATTCCAGCCTTTAATCCCTTAGGTAGACAATGCCATGTGAGGTAGCCAGGTGGCCAATAAGATCTGGCATGGAATTTTTTCCCTGTCCTACCTGTCTGCCCCATGTGTGATGTGTCCATCATCCTCTGTGTGTGCTTCCTCTCTGACTTTTACTTCAGAATCATTTACTGAGTGTTGTAGCTGTGCAGTCCAACATTGAATTTGAAGCACCAGAACATTCTTTGGTCATTTAATCTCTCCAGGTTTCATAGTTGGGTTAACTGGTTGTTGAATAAATAGGCTTTTACTTCATCTTTATCTGTGTGTGATTGTGGCTGTGCTTTTGGGAGAAAAAAAGCTTTGTGATCATGAAGTCAACCTTTTTCATAAATAGACACCATTGCTTTCTTAAAGTTTGGTTTATGATAGGGGTTGTTAAACTTCCCTTGGGACCCAATGGCTTTGCAATGTGCAAATTGAGCTCAAATAGGTTCCCATTCCCTCTTTTATGATGGGAGGAGAGCAGATTGGTTTGCCAGGTGTCAGAGGACACGTTAATTCACTGACATAAAGATGTGGGATTTACTGACTTGCTCCTTGGTGCTGACACCTCAGATTTGCTCTAAATGAATTTATAGGTTAGAAGTGGCTGGTTTCATTTGCAAGAGCATTGCATAAGCTTTTGTGCAGAGCTGTGCCTGCCTCTGGCACGGGGCATATCCCTCCTGGACAAACAGTTGGGCCGGGTGGACTTTGAGCCCACTTAGTGCACTCAGTGAAATGGTATTTGTAAAGCAAACACGTGGAACAGGCAGTGGCAGAGCAGGGTGCTGGGGTCAGAACTCTTTGTTCTGTCCCAGTCTGACATAGCTGGGTACTCATTGCCAGCCAGTTTTAAATTCTCTGCAGGAAACACTTATTTTTTTAAATATTTTTTTTTTAGTAGGGCTTCTGTGCTTCAGAACAAACAGTTGTAGGTAATGTTTCACCCACGTGCTCCCTTCTCCTCTTCCTCACCAGTTCCCACTCTGAATACCTGTTATTTTAGTATATAACACACTAATATTGTTTAGGTTCACGGTGAGGATCAGCAGCATCATCCCAGTCTGTAGCAGCTCAGATTAAAAATTACCTATTTCTGCCTGGTGCCAGAAATCACAATTGTGGTTGTGTTTCTATCTTTAAAGTAGACACTGATAAAAAAAATCAGCAGTTAAGTTTAGAACAGCATCCTCCTTTTGTCTTTAGGGTACAGGTATTAGTTGTGGCTGTAATTGCTTGTTTGGGAAGGTTTGGATTCAGGTCGGAGCTAACTCCGTGCTCTGCCCTGAGCAGGGGCTGCAGGCTGAGGTTATTTGATCACATAAAAACACAGTTCAAAGGAACCCTTTTTGTGGGCAATTCAGGTATGTTTGTTCTGATGTTGATTTTTTTCAAGGGGCTGGTTAGAACTTCTCGTTTTTCTCTCGCTACTTGAAAGCAACAACACCTTTTACCTCAGAGGCAGAAGAGTCGCCAGGAAATGATGGGGATTCAAAGTAAGAGAAAAGAGATTAAAACCACATGCTGTTCTTTGGTTCAGCATTACATCCTCCAGTTTGAATGGCAGCTGCTGCACTTTTTGACTGTAAGCCAGATTCATTATGCTGTGAAATTATCACTCCTTTCTCTAGGTGTGCTCTTTTAACTGCTTAATTAATTTAGATGTGGGCATATATATTCAAATTAAAACACGGTTTGCTGTAGTAGGGTTGCGTTTTACGGTTACAGACTTGTTGTTGAACACGTTTTCATTCTGACTTTTCAGATTCTTAAACAGGAATATTGAAAAATAACCTGTATGTGGAGTGTAGGTTGGCAAAATGGCAGTACCTGTTTGGATTGAGCCTTATTCTCTGTGTGAACACCAGAGGATTTGTAGCAGTTTCTCGGGTTGTCTGTTCTCAGAACTCAGTGGGAGGTTGTACCTGTCCTGAGCAGAGCAGAGGTGTCAGGGGATGCTGACAGTGAGACAAGGGCACCCTCTTCTGAATCCCAGGACCAGCAGTGCCAGCAGCATCCATGTGGAGCCTGGAGATGTGCTTCCCAACCTCTTTTCCTTTTCTAGACAAGGAGTGAAAACCCATTCATTTACTATTTTTCCTGCCTTGCAAAAGCAAACCAAAAAATAATGAGGGTTTTTTATTTTCTGTCTTACTGAATAATTCTTTTGTCTGGCTGAAGCACGCCGTGATCGTTCCTAGAAAAATACATGTGTGCACACAGAGAGGCACGAGGGAGGGAGGAAGCTGCCAAGTCAGATTTGCATGTCCCTCTAACATACTCCTTCTGTGTTTGCAGGGAGAACTAATCACCTTCTATTACTATTGGAAGAAAACCCCTGAAGCAGCAAGTTCTCGAGCCCACCGTAGGCATCGGAGGCAGGCTGTGTTTCGGAGAATTAAAACTCGAACTGCTTCCACTCCAGTCAACACTCCCTCCAGGCCCCCCTCCAGTGAATTCTGTAAGTGGGAGCTAAAAGCAATGCATTTATCTTTGTCTAAATGCAGGCAGCAGCAGTAATGTAATGGTGCTGTACCTTCAAGGGAACGGAGGAGCGAGGAAATGGAGTTCAGGCCGTTGCCCTCTCCCGTTCCCGCACCATTATGCTGGAATGTGGAAGGCGGCTTTGATCACCCAGTGCTTTGTGCAGTTCTTGAACATAAAAGCATCCTGTAAGGATGGAAATACTGCCCTGGTATTGAATTTCCCTGCTCTTTTCTTGGTGCTGTGTTGTATTTTTATCCAGGCTTAGTACAGTAGTGGGAATTGGGAATCACAAAGTCCCTTCTGTCCTTCCTGGGTGACCCACACCTTCTGCTGGACCTCACAGTGTCCAGCACTGGCTCAGGGCATCTTGGAACTGGCCTTGCCTGGAGCAGAGGTGCCCAAACACAGAGTAGTTCCCCAAACCAGCTGCATGTGCTGCATTGCACAGGGTTATGATCAGCAACATCCATATGGAGATAGAAACTTTTATCCTTATATAAAAGGCTTTGTATTAATTAACCTGTGAGGTTTAGAGTCTTTCTGTGGACTAAACTCAGCACATTTCATGTGCTTTGTAAAGAAAGGGGACCGTGTGGAAAGCAGAATTTGGGGAGGTGGAGGATGTGGTGATCAGGCAGGACAGAATTTGGAGAGGGTGGTAGTGAGGAAAGGGCTGTTAGTTTTTCCTTGCTGAATTGATAGGATTTATTGCTGGTTTCTGGGTGCACAAGAAGTTGAGGATCTGGACTCTACAGCTCAATCCAAGATACTCAGCACATCACAGAACTTGCGGGGGGAAGGACCTGTCCATGTGGATCCAACTGCAGGAGGAGAATAAAAATCAGTTCAGTAAAAGAAAGCAAGTCCTAGCCTGGGGTCAGTTCTGCAGTCAGGGTTTAAACATGTGCAGGAATTACTGTGGTGCTGGCTATTAAATGGGGGCCCTGTGTTAATTTGAAGGGTAACGAGTTGCTGACAAATGCTGGTGGCAACTGCTGCAGAATCCATAAGCCATAATCCATAAGCTGTAACCTGCATGTACAAAACATCCTCTTGGAACCTTTAGAAAGCCAGTATTCTTGCATCAAGGACTTCTCTCCTAATTAAGGATTTGAACAAAAGAAGCCAGAGGGGCTTTCTGCTTGTGACAAATTATAGACCTGTGATGTTGTGAATTTATAATGGTGGTGCTTGAAAAACGCAGCGCTCTCAGAAAGAAAGGATTTACTCCTGAGTTGTTCAGAAGATAAGATACAGGTTTTGTGGTGTCTGCAGATTGTTCAGTGGTTTAGATGCTGCTTTTTAGCCTTGTAATCTGCTAATTTGCTGTGTACTGCTTGCCACAAAGGAAAGGGGCCCTTTTCCATATCCTCCTCTCCTTTGAAACGTGGTTTTGAAATGTGAGTTTGCCACGGGTTGAAGCTCTCTGAGGCTTGAGCAAGGATTGGAAAGCTGGTAGTGTCCTTTAGCACCTCTCATCCAAAAGAATCACAGCATGTTTTCCAAAGAGGTCCATTATCTGTAAGCATTGATTCTTCCACCCACAAACACATCTGCTGCTGGTTAAATACAGCCAGTGCCTAACAGAGCGTGACATCGGTCCTCAGCTGGGCTGGAAGGTGAAGTCTAGAAACAAAATGAAAATCAAAAAAGCCACCCAGTGTCCGTTCATGAAATGTAGTAAAGTAGGTTTGAAGTACAGAATACCAGGTTTTAAATTTGAACACGTTCTAGAGAGAAACCTCTTTTCTCCTGAAAATTGTGTTTTTGGGACGCAGCCTCTCCAGCTCACCACGAATGACATCTGAATGACAATTGATCTGAAAATGTACCGTGTACTGAATCAAGTTCTGTGAGTTGTGTCACTTGGCACGTTCCTGGAATCCTCCCTTAACCTGGAGGCTGATGAGATCTGGCCTTGCCTAGTTGGGAAAACCAGAAACACTGGCCGTGCAAGGCACAGGGTGGTTGTAGGAAGTCACCAGCTATTTTTATTAATGGTTATTTCAGCCAAGTAAGAGGAAACAGAAAATGCTGCTGAGTGTTTAATTTTCCATTTTCCTCTTTTTTTCCCCTTGTTCTTCACTTGTTCAGTGGACCTGAGCTCGGCCAGTGAAGATGACTTTGACAGCGAGGACAGCGAACAGGAGCTGAAGGGCTACGCCTGCCGCCACTGCTTCACCACCAGTATGTCCCAGTTCCCTGCTGGGTTTCCCTTCTACTGCCTGTTCCTGGGTTCATTCAAGCAGGAGCAGTTTGGGTGCTTGTACAGCAGTTCAGAAAAAAATGGGGGGTTGAATCAGCTAAAACATGCAGCATTCCTTGCAGAGTTAATCAGGCTTTGCCGCTGCAAATGAATATTGCAGTGACAAAGGAGAACCCTGGGGTAGACATTTATACAGGAATAAATCTCCATGATCCACAGTCTATGTAATCAATTTGTGATGTAATGAATCAATATTGGGCTGTGACTGTCACACACAAAACTTCTTTATGCTGCACCAAATCTCTTCTGCATCAGCCCCGTTCCTGGGGGTGTTCTGAAGCTTGTTTGGTATTTGGTGCATTTGCACAGCATGGAAATGTGAGCCCCAAAATAGGGAAGGAAATAAGAAGTTCAAAGCTTGCTTCTCTTGCAGAAACCACAGCTTTGGAGAACAGCAGCTGCCCTTTAGCTCCCAGGTAGAGCAGATAAGGCTTCTTTCTTTGGTTTCAAAACTGTAGTTTCTCAAGCAAACAACTAGTTTGTAAACTGAACGTTGAGGATATGCACTGGAACAGGACAAAGTTCTCCAGAAACTTCTCCAACTTTGTTACCCCTTAGAAATGCAGCTTTTAAAGTGATCCAGTGTGCTTGTTGTGGGGACCTGGTGCTCTGTGTGTTGCTGAGCTGTTGCTCTCCTTGCCCCAAGCCTCCAAGGACTGGCACCACGGCGGCCGGGAGAACATCCTGCTGTGCACGGACTGTCGGATCCACTTCAAGAAGTACGGGGAGCTGCCGCCCATCGAGAAGCCAGTTGACCCTCCACCCTTTATGTTCAAGCCTGTCAAAGAGGAAGAGGATGGACTCAGTGGAAAGCATAGCATGAGGACACGGCGGAGTCGAGGCTCGGTAGGTTTAACCCTCATCTTCTGGGGGAGAAGGGTCAGGCTCCTAAACTGACCCTTCCTCCATCCTGCTGGTTCCACTGAATCACACAAAATAATCTGAGTTGGAAGAGACCCACAAGGATCATCAGGTCCAACTCTTCAGAATTGAATGGCCCATACAGAGGTTGAACCCATGGCTTGGGCATTTTTAGCACCAGCTGAGCTAATCTCACTTGGACTGGGCCTGCTGCTGCATTTCTGTGTGGCCTTTGCTGAGGTTGAGGGTTTGGAAAAAGGAGCTGAAATGTCTCTGCAAGCTCAGATCAGTTATTTCCATGTCTGTAATGAATGGCATGGACTGGCATCGTAAGGGGGCACTTGACAGTGTGTTACAGATTCTGTTCTAGTACGTGTCCTCCTTCCAGCTGGATCCTGTCAGAGTTAAGCCCTTGGGAAGAGTTTTAAAAAATTAGATGCTGTTCATGTGGTCTCCTCATATTACTGGAGCTCAAATCTCTTCTTCCCTGCAGAGAGCTCTGTGTTGCCTCTGTGATTGGTGTGCCCTGTCCCCGAGTTGTTACTCAGGGTGGAACGCTGGGAGCCTTCCTGTGAGCACATCACTTGGGAGAGCTCTGACAGCAGCTTTGGCTAATTTGATCTTTGATTTGGATTTGGCTGATTGAAAGCAGCAGATAGATTTCTTTTCCTTACCCTCCTCTCTCTGTCTTTGTGATCATGATGATATGACCATTGATTCTGAATCTCTTGTGAGGCTCCACTCTTGGGTAATGTTGGCTCGTTGCTTTTATGGTAGCCAGTCATCCCAAAAAACTGCCAAACTGGGAGGGAAACAGCATTAATGATTGAAATATACTTGACTGTGACCCCTTTTTGCATAGCAGGAGCACACAGACTGGGGCTTTAGAACCTGGCCTTGACTGCTTGAATGCCAGTAGACTGTTTTTAATGGAACATAGGGGTCTTCTCCTACCTCGTTCACTCCTTTGTGTTGGCAGACTTGCAAATATGTATTGAAACACCCTTCTGACTTTATTTCTAACAGACACTGCTGAATTAAATAATCAGCACTTACTGGTTTTGAATAGACAAATGAAGGATTTGCCTCCTTTGAAGCCCAGATGAGCTTTTGAGGAGAAGCTGTAACAGTGCTCCTGGTTTTTGGTTCACGAGCGCTCCATCCACGCCCCTGCTTTGTAAGGCAGAGGAAATTCAGGAGGCTGGGCAGATGCTGACTGGGATTTCCTTGTGTGTGTTGAACCCCAGATGTCTACACTACGCAGTGGTCGGAAGAAGCAGCCAGCCAGCCCCGATGGTAGAGCCTCCCCCATCAACGAGGACATCAGGTCCAGCGGCCGCAACTCGCCCAGCGCCGCCAGCACCTCCAGCAACGACAGCAAGGCAGACTCTGTGAAAAAATCCACCAAGGTAACCTTTTCCTGTGCCTCTTCTGTTAGGACAGCACGCCTGAGGCCTCCCAGTCAGGCCCATGAGGTTGCAGGAGGCAGGAGAATCTCCCCCCTGAGCTGGGAATTCCTGCCTGTGTGGAGGAGCAGAGTGTCCCGGTGCAGCTGAACGGCTGATCAGTTCCTGTGCACGGAGGGTTGGGTGGGGATCAGACCACTGGAGTAGCCCCACATAACCTTTCTGCTCTCAGGATAAATTAATCCTCCCATTTCAGATGCAAATGCAGGCATTAAGCTCAGGGAAGTAATAATGCAGCTCAGAAATGCTGTATTTGAGACAAGTAGACAGTTTTGGGGATTTTTTTTTTTTTAGGCAGTGCTTAGTCTTTGTTTACAAAGGAATTTGAATATGTGGTAGTTGAGGCTACTTCTGTTACTGTTTTTCTGGAGGTGTGTTTGTTTGATTTTTCAGAGCAGAGCTGACAGTTGAGTCTGTTTCAATGAATAAGTGTCTTTCCAAGAGAGTTCTAAAGAAACAAAGCCACATGAAGCAGCAAGGCTTGCCATTAAGCAAAAAAGTAGCAAGTTAAAAATAAATAAAAAAAAATAGAAGTCAAAACTGGAGTATGAAGCAAGTTTTCACATTATAAAACTGAAAACTTGGCAGAATTTGAAGTACTAGGTTAGGTAATTATGTGATGTATAAAGCTGTCCCAGGCCATGAAAAAAGTAGTAGTCTTATAATAGCTATTTATTCACTGTTAGCCCTGTAGTTGAGGGGATCTAAAAATATTCCTCTCAAAATATCAGGAGTAAAGCAGGACTTTAATCAGGCTTATCTTGTGCCTGTCTCCTGCAGAAGTTCTTGTTCCGTCCTCTGTTAACAACTGGTGTTGGTCTCTGCTAGAAAGAGTAACCTGGGCCAGTTGACCTGACATGAGTTCTTGGTGGATTTGGTCCTGCACAGCTCTGTTTAAAATACCTCTTGATGAGAGGAATGCTTTATTCACTCATTTTTCCTGTTAGCTTGATGCCTGTTGGGTTGTTGTTAAATACTGACTGTTCTCCTGCTCCTTTATTTGTGTTCAGTATGGTATCACAGGCATACACTCCATTTACTTTTGCATTTACACCACTGGTAACTGCTGTGTTCTGCTTCCCTCGTGGCAGAAGATAAAAGAAGAGGTGTCTTCTCCTCTCAAGAACTCCAAGAGGCAGCGGGAAAAGGCAGCGTCAGACACAGAGGAACCTGACAGGTCCAATGCCAAAAAATCCAAAACTCAAGTGAGTCCCCCAGAGGAATATTTCCTCTTAGGAGAATGCTTTGAGAGGGTTGGGGGGGGGGGATTGCAAACCTGGTAACAAACCAAAAACATGAAATCAATTTAAGCCACAGCAAATTGTAACTTAATCTGGGGCTGGAAAGCAACCAATATTATAATGTGTTCCTTCTGTTGGAAACAGTGGAATGATACAGGGTAAGTCTAGAAGTTGTTTTGTGCTTTGTTTTAATATCAATATCAACCATATAGGAGTACACTTGGACTGTTTTCCACCCCCTCTGCCCCTAATTTTTTTTATTTAAATTTGTTTTTTCCTGTTCTGTGGCAGGTTAGACCTCTTAATTCAGTGGTATCAAAGCTCAGTTGAAATACTTTCAGGATGTCTCTGTGTATCTGACCAGATTCACTCTGTGCATAGGATCTGGGGATTTTGAACTTGAGCTTTCCCTATTAGAGAATCTCAGAATGGCTGAGGATGGAAGGGATCTGGAGGTCATCTAGGCCACCTTCTCTGCTCCAGCAGGGCCACCTAGAGCTGACTGCCCAGGATATATATCCAGGTGGCTTTTAAATGTCTCCAAAGATGGAGAAGTCACAACCTCACAGGGCAGATCTTTTCCATTTCTGGTCACCCTCACAGTGAAAAAGTGTTGCCCTGTGTTCAGGGAGAACCTGCTGCATTTCAGTGCATCCCCACTGCCACTGGGCACTACTAAAAGCAGCCTGGCTCTGTTGTCTTGGCACCCTCCCCTTGGATATTCGTGTTGCCTGTGCTGGGAGGTTCAAAGGGTTCCTGCACTTGTGTGACAGGTCCCATCCTGGGGCACACTGGGGATGCCCTTGGTGCAGTGGTTACTGTTGCCCCTCTCCCTGCAGGAGATCAGCAGGCCCAACTCCCCCTCGGAGGGTGAGGGCGAGGGCGAGAGCTCCGACAGCCGCAGCGTCAACGACGAGGGGAGCAGCGATCCCAAGGACATCGACCAGGACAACCGGAGCACCTCGCCCAGCATCCCCAGCCCTCAGGACAATGAGAGCGACTCAGACTCCTCTGCCCAGCAGCAAGTGCTGCAGGCACAGCCCCAGGTGCTGCAGGCACAGAGCAGCTCTGGCCAGGCTCCTCCAGCCACACCACCCGTACCGGCCCAGTTACCAGCGTCGCTGCCCGCAGCGTCCAGCGCTGCCGCGGCCCCTCCGCAGGTCTCCCCGCCGGCATCCCAGCCCTCCAGCCAGCCCCAGGCCCCTGCCCCACCTCCTCCTCACTCCCACATCCAGCAGGCCCCTGCTCTGCACCCACAGAGGCTCCCGTCCCCCCACCCTCCCCTGCAGCCCCTGAGCGTGTCTCAGAGCCAGCCCAGCCCTGCCTCCTCACAGCCCCACACGCAGCCCCCGCTCCACAGCCAGGCCCAGCCTGCCCCTCACAGCCTGCAGACACAGCCCCTCCTGCCCCATCCCGTACCTTCCCAGCCATTTTCCCTGCCTGCTCAGTCATCTCAGTCTCAGGTTCCCCTCCAGACACAAGCCCCCTCTCATTCCCACTCGGCTCTGCAGGTGACACAGCCTGTCCTGCCCACGGCCACCTCGCTGCAGCAGGCGCAGCCCCCGCGGGAGCAGCCCCTGCCCCCTGCCCCCATGGCCATGCCTCACATCAAACCTCCCCCTACCACCCCCATCCCTCAGCTCCCTACTGCTCCATCCCACAAGCATCCTCCTCACCTCTCTGGCCCGTCTCCGTTCTCCATGAACTCCAACTTGCCTCCACCACCCGCTTTAAAACCTCTGAGCTCCCTCTCGACTCACCACCCTCCATCTGCACACCCTCCCCCTCTGCAGCTGATGCCTCAAAGCCAACCACTGCAGTCCTCACAAGCCCAGCCTCCTGTTTTGACCCAGAGTCAGAGCCTTCCCCCTCCAGCTAGTCACCCTCCCTCTGGACTCCATCAGGTATCCTCCCAGCCCCCCTTTTCTCAGCATCCCTTTGTCCCAGGGGGCCCACCTTCCATCACCCCTCCTTCGTGCCCCTCCACCTCCACGCCACCCGCCATGCCTGGCATCCCGCTCCAGACTTCCATCTCCACGTCAGCAGCCTCTAGTGGGACGGTGCCCGTGGTGACAGCCTGCACGCTGCCACCCATCCAGATCAAAGAGGAGGTCCCAGATGAAGCTGAGGAACCAGAAAGCCCTCCCCCTCCACCCAGGAGTCCGTCACCAGAGCCCACTGTGGTGGATATCCCAAGTCACGCCAGTCAGTCGGCCAGGTATGGAGGTTTCATCAGTTAAGCACTGATTGTGCTCTGGTTTTACACTCCATGGTCTGTGGAGTAATGGCATTCAGTTAATTTTCTCCTGGCTTTCAAGGAAGCTGCTGGTGCTTTGTATGAGTGTAAAGTGATAGTTTTTTTTTATTTTTGACATACAGCTCTCAATCCCAGACTCCTGCATCTTTCCTAGGGATAAGCTCCTTCTCTTGTGCTTCTTCCAGGTTCTATAAGCACCTGGACCGTGGCTACAATTCATGCTCGAGAGCAGACCTGTACTTCATGCCTCTGGCAGGATCAAAACTGGCCAAGAAGAGAGAAGAGGCCATTGAAAAGGCCAAAAGGGAAGCGGAGCAGAAAGCAAGAGAGGAGCGGGAAAGAGAGAAAGAGAAGGAGAAGGAAAGAGAGAGGGAGCGGGAGCGGGAACGAGAGGCGGAAAGAGCTGCGGTAGGTTCGGCTGTGACTCAGAGCTGTGGGGGGGAGTTGGTGGTTGGGTCTGACCTGGGTGGTCACTGCAGAGTGCAGATCCCAGGAGCACTTAAATGCCTGTGCAGTGGGGTGTTCCTGAATATGGAGCTCTGTGTATCCAGCCCACTCTGGGACTGTCTTCTCCTTAAAGGAAATGGAGAGCTTCTGCTCCTGCTCTGTGTCTGGTGTGAGGGGAGCCAGAGCAGCTGGGGAGAGCGAAGCCAAGTGTTGACATTTACTTGCAGTAGGAAAACACTGTGCAGATACAATAAATGTCTTTGTGTCCCTTGCACTACTGTGCAGGCACATGAGAGTTGTCTGCTGGGAAAAAAGGCATCTGAAGGCTTCTTAAAGTTGAAGTGAACTTAATTAACTTTCTTTACGAGGAGATCTAAACTCCAGTGTTGCTATAAAGAGCCAAAGTCTGAACTTGGCTGCTTGAGGCAAAGACAGGAGGTGTGCACCTGCAGCGATGTGAGTTGGGCTAAACTTCTGTCCCCCCGTTCTGTGCAGCAGAAGGTGTCCAGCTCCTCCCACGAGGGCCGCCTCGGAGAGTCCCAGCTCAGCGGGCCAGCCCACATGAGACCTTCATTCGAACCTCCCCCGACCACCATCGCCGCCGTCCCGCCCTACATCGGGCCGGACACGCCCGCGCTACGGACACTGAGCGAGTACGCGCGGCCTCACGTCATGTCGCCCACGAACCGCAACCACCCCTTCTTCGTGCCCCTCAACCCCACCGACCCGCTCCTGGCCTACCACATGCCCGGCCTCTACAACGTGGATCCCACCATTCGGGAGCGGGAGCTGCGGGAGCGGGAGATCCGGGAGCGGGAGATCCGGGAGCGGGAGTTGAGGGAGAGGATGAAGCCCGGCTTCGAGGTGAAGCCCCCGGAGCTGGACGCGCTGCACCCGGCCACCAACCCCATGGAGCATTTTGCCAGGCACGGCGCGCTGACCATCCCACCCACGGCAGGACCTCACCCCTTCGCTTCCTTCCACCCGGGTTTGAACCCCCTGGAGAGGGAGAGACTGGCGCTGGCGGGGCCGCAGCTGCGGCCGGAGATGAGCTACCCCGACAGGCTGGCGGCCGAGCGGATCCACGCCGAGCGCATGGCGTCGCTCACCAACGACCCCCTGGCGCGGCTCCAGATGTTCAACGTCACGCCCCACCACCACCAGCACTCGCACATACACTCGCATCTACACCTACACCAGCAGGATCCCCTGCACCAAGGTGAGCCCAGGGAATTGGGCAGTTCCCCGGGGAACCCCCAGGATCCCCTGCACCAAGGTGAGCCCAGGGAATCGGGCAGTTCCCCGGGGAACCCCCAGGATCCCCTGCACCAAGGTGAGCCCAGGGAACTGGGCAGTTCCCCGAGGAACCCCTCCCGTGAGCTGTTAGCGTTGGTCTGCCCGGAACAGGCAGGTTGGGACCCCGCGGTTCGAGTGGCAAAATCCCTGTTTTCACAGAATCACAGAATCTACGAGGTTGGGAAAGACCTCTGAGTTTATCAGGTCCAGCCTTTGACCCAACACCACCTTGTCTACCAGACCATGGCACTGATGCCACATCCAGTCTCTCCTTAAACACTTCCAGGGACAGGGACTCCACCGCCTCCCTGGGCAGCCCATTCCGGTGTCTGATCACTCTCTCTGTAAAGAATTTCTTCCTAATGTCCAACCTAAAACCTCCCCTGGCACAGCTTAAGACTGTGTCCTCTTGTCCATGCTGTGATTCTGTAATGTGTAAGGTTGTAATAACTGAAATGCAGGTAATTTCTGTGAAGAGTGAACCAGTGACAGTGAAGCATGATGGTAACAGACACCACAGTGATGCTCGCTGAGACTCCACACTGTCACTGGGACAGGTTTGCTGCTTTGTGGTTTGGTTTTTTTCTAAAAACAGGCATCCTAGGGCAGCACCTTAGAGTGGTGTCTGGTGTACAGGGGCAGGGAGTTCCCTAGGAGAGGTTTTGTGGAACTGGTGACACTGCTGATGCTCGTGGCTGTTATGTTAGGAGATGTAACTGGAGATGGTGTTTCCATATATGAACTGAAAAAAACAAATTGGAGAAAAACTTCATCTCTTCAGCCATTGAACATGCTAACCATCTGACTTTAGTTGAGGTGAAATTCTCTGTCACAGTTCTCACCAGAATCATCTAAAATTGTGCACTGGCATCTTTTTATTTAGGGTGTATTCTGGTGTCTGGACATTTTTTTCCAGAAATGTTTAATAGCCTCAAAAATGAATTGATGCCATGCTCATTTCTAAAGCAACTCCTCTAAAGGTCTGGAGTCCTGAAGGTGAGGCACTAAGCAGAATTCTCCAGATATTTTAGGTGGCAGACCAGGTGCAATAGCTTCCAAGAAAGGGGGAGAAAAATTCAAGTACTTAAAGTGCAGGTTCTGGTGCATCTGGTTTACCAATGCAGGGTTTGTGCCAGCAAATGTAGCAGACTTTGCATTGGAGCATCATGGCATCAGATGTGCTGGGATAGCTGCTTTGGGGAGTTTGGAAGGGAATTTGAGTGCTGCTGCAAGATCCAGATTGTACAGCAAGGAAGTCAGCAGGGTGTTGTGAGATTGTTAAGGGTTGGGGGGGGTTACAGGTAGGAAGTGATAGTGCTGAGTGTCACTTGTTGTTTGTGGCCATGGCCTGAGAGTGATGCAGGCTCAGTTGGAGGCAGGTTGGCATGCCCCAGGTAGCAGGAGGAATTTGCCATAATTCAGGTCTGTACCAGGGTTCTCTTGTCAGGTAAGTCGGTCACTCGGCACCTCTGCAGGTAAGTCTGATACTCCCAGCTGGAGAGAAATATGGTTTGTACATTCTGCCTCTCACTGTAGTGAGAGACTGATACAGACAGAGTCAGTCCATTGCCACGTCTCTTAAGTGTATTTGAAAGGTAATTTGGCTTTAATATTGGATGGCAGGTTCAAATACAGTGAGGGGCTCCTAAAATACAGTTGAGTGTCTCTGAGTGTTTCTTTCCCCCAGAGCAGTGGTCAAGGCCGTTCCAATCCATGTGTCTCCTTAGATTGGAGATGAATAAGAGGGCAAAATGACCCCAAATTTCTGCTCTGGACCAGGTACCAGCTGAGGGAGAATTGTGTTCGCTGTGTTATTCCTTTCCCTTGCAGTTCCTCTGCAGTCCCAAGGCAGCTGATTGATGCTTTCTTTCCTTCTTTCCAAGGCTCGGCAGGACCTGTTCACCCGCTGGTGGATCCTTTAGCAGCTGGACCCCATTTGGCACGTTTTCCCTACCCACCTGGGACCATCCCCAACCCATTGCTAGGGCAGCCACCTCACGAGCATGAAATGCTCCGACATCCAGTCTTTGGTGAGAGCATTTTATGGTCCTTTCCCAAGGCTTTGATGTGAGATTTGTTTTCTTGGTGGGGGGAGTTTGAGCCGTTAACAGATGGGTTGGTCGGTTCTTTTGGTCTGTTGGGACAGCTCTGCACCCCTTGTAGCAAACAAGTGTCTCTAAAATGGGCCCTGTCTCTTAGGTACTCCTTACCCACGGGATCTGCCTGGTGCCATTCCACCTCCCATGTCAGCAGCCCACCAGCTGCAGGCCATGCACGCCCAGTCCGCAGAGCTGCAAAGACTGGCAATGGAGCAGCAGTGGTTGCACGGGCATCCTCACATGCATGGTGGGCATCTACCGAGTCAGGAAGATTATTACAGGTGAGAGGTGACTCCACGTTGTGGAAACATGGGAGATCCCTTTGTATTTCTTTACATTTTGTCTTTTTTTTTGTCTGAATTTCTGCCTTTCTCGCCGTGAGCTCAGTCACTGTCCTGGTGCAGTTACAGGTGAAGCTTTACTAAGACCTGATTTGGGCAGATTGGAAGCAGAGTCCAAATGACTGGAACAGGATTAGACTAGCTGAGTCTTACATTGCAGAATTCCCTCTCATTGGGGTTTTTAGTGTGTTGCTGTCATGGCTGTTTCCACATCTCTTTCTCTTCCCTGAGATCAGTGGAAGGTGAGCAAAGCTTTGTGAAGATGAGGGGAGGGATTCAATAAATGCTGAGAAATGATTGAGGGCACTAGGAAGTTGAAGTGTGTGAATGATGCAGGTCCTGCACTGCCAGCTGAGAATGCCTGGATGAATCCTGGGAGTTGTTCCTCCCCTGAACGCTCTGCAGTGTTGATGGTGGTTCTGTGTGACACCACCTTAGTTCCTGTTTGGCAGCGACCACTGACAGCATCAGCTGAGGAGAAAAAGCCACCAGCACCTCCCAGGATCATTCCACGTGTGTGTGGGTAGCCAGGATATCCAGGAAGCAGCATATTCAACTCCTGCCCTGCACTGCTTCACTCTGTGTTCCCCTCCTTGCTCCTGCTGTGCAGAGCTGCCTGCTGGCCTCGTGCCTTGGGGACAGCCAGTCTGTCACATCTGGGACTGCAGACAAGGCTGGAGTTGAGGAGCTCAAAACCTGCACCCTCTGTTCCCTTCAGGGCAGCTGGGAGAGGTGACAGGAAGGCAGAGCTGGCTCTGAAGTGTCTGACACCCCCTTAAATGGAGTTTTTCTTTCTCTTGCAGTCGACTGAAGAAAGAAGGCGACAAACAGTTGTAATAAATTATTTATTTGTAACGCTGGCTGTGGAAACCCCAGTCCTTGGGAAGGAGTGGAACATTTTTACATACGAGAAGAGCTACAAAAGGAAAAGAATATCTTATAAAGATTTCTTTATATATTTAAAACAGAAGCAACCACCCAACAAGTAGAGACTTATCAGCATAGTGTTCATTTGTAGAGAAGATTTCTCAAGACTGGTGTGGGTCTCCCTGCATGACAACGTATTCAGAAGCCTATTGGAAATACAGGACTGTGTGGAATATTCAGAGAACTTCCTGCAATCTTGGTTTTTTTTCTTTTTCTTTTTTTCTTTTTTTTTCTCCTTTTTTCTTCCTAGTTTGTTTTCAGTAGGTGCTAGAATCAGGTTCACAACACAAGTCACTGTGCGTGAAGAGACACTCAATGCATCTATAGCTGTTTAAAAAAAAACAAGGATTGCAAGTAGGTGACGTAACAAGCTCTGAATCCAAGTGCTATAATAATAAAAAATCTACTTTTATTTTAATACATTGTAGGAAATCTTCATAATTTTAAAGAGAGCTCAGTTCTGCAGCATGGCTTTTTAAGTCTGTAAATATTAACTTTTTTTGGGTAGAGGGGAGAAACAAAACAAAACAAAACTCCAGAAACGTTTATCTTGATTTTCAGTAACATCACAAATTGTGAATTCCTACCTGGTATTGACAGAATACAGAGTTGATTTTTTAATAAAATATATATATATAATTATCCCTTTAATTAAAGGGAGTGATGGGTATCAATAATTTCAAATGGGTAAAAGCTTGACATTTGGTTTGATATCAACAATAAGCATTAAAGGGATTTGCAGGGATAATGTTGCAAATGACTGTTTCTGTTCTTGGTTGTTTTTTTTTTCAGTTGGTTTGGTTGTTTGGGGATTTTTTTGTTCGTGTTCCATCTCTCTCTGTTCTGCAGATGATTTCTGTTGAGTTGGGTTTCTCAGCAGCACAGATGTCCCTTGGAACCAGCCCGACCCTTTGGATTCCTCCCTCGGCGCTTTCTCATTTTCAGCGTGGCCACAAAAGCACTTCTTCTTCCCCGTGACCTTTTGGAACTCCAACCTGAAAGGACATTGGGTTTAGACATAAGCAAAAAGTTCAAAGAAATAACCTGTTCTAAAGGTCTCTTTTTGGAAATGTTCCATGGCTCGGAGCAGCCCAGGCAGAATTTTGTCTGCACGTGCATATTTTTGGAGGACGTGCTTTTTTCTTGGCCTCCCGTTTGAGAAGCTCTCAAGAAAAGTGGACTGAGGCAACTCGGTGTCCTCAAAGTCGTTTTGCAAACACCAGTCTGGTTTTTCTCTTTTGACTGTTTGAGTTTTGTTTTTATAAGCAAAAGCTCTTTCAACTGCCACCAGTGTTCTGCATCTCAGGAACTTTTTACTGCTTTGGGATTATTGTGATTATGGACAGTAACATTTACTGGCTCCCAGATGATCCATGTAGGATAACTCCTGTTGGCTACTGAGGATGGTGAGAGGAGAGGAACACACAGAAGGCCAGTGAGCATTATTCTGGAGACAGCTCTGCTTACTGGGCAGATTCTTTTTAAACATTTTTTCCCTGTTTTGCCACTTTTTCCTTGCCAGAGCAGAGGGTGACGTGACCAATGGACATCTGAACGTGCTGGTCATTTTTTTTTCTGCTGGTGCACAACTTTTCCCCCCATTCTCTCTCTTAACTCATGAGTGCTCTCTCTCTGCTGTTGTAGCCTGTTCAGTGTGATGGTTGTGTCCTAGGACTGTTCTGAGCCACCTGTGATAAACTTGTAGTTAATCAGTTGTTCTGGTGGAAGGTGTGGCAGCCACAGTGCTCACCCACCTCCTGCACCTCAAACCTGCCCAGAGGTTGGTGTTGGACAGCCAGTGACAGCAATTCAAATTAAAAATTATGCATCTGTTCTAGGCTCACTTAAGGCAAGAGTGAGGAGAGAGTGAGGAGGATATTTCAGCTCATGTTGATGTCCTTTTTCTGCCTTCCATGCCAGATTTCTCAGTGCTGAAGAACTGCAGTAGCATTTAACCAGTTCCAGCTGCTCTGTTTGAACTCTGTGTGGAGGGTTGAGGAGGAACAGCTGCTGTTCCTGAGGTTGGCAAACCACGAGGTCGGTGTAGAATCAAAGAAGGTGAAGTCTTCAGTTGCTGTGGGCAGTGATCAGGTGAAATGTTTTTTTACTTTTGCTCAGAGCTGAGCAGCCAGAAAGATGGGTCTGCTCTGCACAGAGTGCCTCAGTTTGCTTTACAGGTCTGGTTAGGCACATTTCAGTTAAAACTCTGCCCTCCTTTTTTTTTAATACCATGTGGAATTTGGGAGTTTGGGGGAGTTCAGCCACTTCAGCCATTTTTTCTGACCCTTCTCTTTGCTGATTTTTAGCCATAGTTCTTAAGAAAAACCCAATTGCCTCCAGTGGTCCTCTCTCTGTATTCCTTACTTTTTCGGCTGAAGTTGGCAGTCTGTTCAAATTTATTTATTTTTTTTTTCCACAGAAAAGCATTCTAATAATTTATGGGAGTTCTTTTGTTCACATCATTCAGCAAATAAGCACTGAAATTCTTCCACATCAGCCCAGTGATTAACTACAACTTTACACACAGTGGCTTTTGAAGCCATCTCGGTGTTCGATGCCCTGTTAAAAAACAACCCAGACCTTTCTGATTTTCTTTCAAGAAATCTCTCTTTCCTTTTTTTTTTGTTTTGTTTTATTTTTCAGACTTTGCTTTAGTGTTTTTGAAACGTCTCTCTCTTGTTCTATGTCGTCATGGTTGAGCTTGTTTCACTGCACCGTTAAAGCAGAGTGTACATTCTGACTGCTACATTTATATATATCTTGAAGCTTAATGTATATATGAGTAGTTTGCCATGGGATAACACAGTGTAAACAGAGTAGAAACCCAGAAATCGTGACTTCTGTGTTCTCTCCATTTGAGTATTTTGTAATTTTTTTGAAATATTTGTGGACATAAATAAAACCAAGCTACACTACAGCAGCCAGGTTTTGCCTGCAAGCCAAATGTGTCTGTTGATTGGTGTGAAGTTGGGGAGGGGGGAAGATTAACTTTCATCTGGGATAACATGGGGTGCTGGCGTGGCCATCCATCTGGTTCACACCTGGCTTTATTTTATCCCTTCTTTGAGATCATTCTGGTTTTAATCTGCAGCACACAAACCCCGACACCACGTCCAGTTCCCTGAGGCAGGTTGCTGCTCTAGGGCCACGCTGCTCAATTTTGGCATGTTCTCCCATAACTTAAGCAGTCAAACGGATAAGAATGGATGTGCAAGGATGTGATCTCGTGAGTTTTCAGTGTACAGTGGCTGAGCACAAACCAGGAGCTAAAATGGAGTATTCAAGTGTGCAGAAGCTCTCACTGCGTCAGCCAGGGAACAGTGGGAAGGTGAGAACTCCTAACCCAGAGAGGACAGTTCCCTGATTTCAGAGGAGTAGGAAAGACTGTCATCTCTTAAATTTGCTTGTGAACTAAAGGTGTTCAGAAGACCTGCAGAAGGGAGAATGAGGCCTGATGACTTAGGGAAGTGTAAGCTTGAAATTCAATATAATACACTATATATACCCCAGTAGATTAAGGTTTTGTGCACATTTTTTCCAAAGAGATGTTACCTTGTGCCAGTAGGATTGTCTTGCACACAGCTGATACAGAGCTGGCATCCCCAAAACTTAGGGAAACGTTGGCATGCCACAGAGAGCCGTGGTGAGTATCTTTGCTTGGTCAGAAGGGAGATGGGAAGGCTGCATTCTTGATCCATTTCTGCTTTGGTTTTGATCTGTGATTTTTTTTTTATTTTTTTTTTCAGAAATAGTATTATAGAGTAGAAGAAACACTTTGACTCCAGCCTAATCAGTGCTGTGAGCATCGTGAGAACAGTGTCCTGTTTTCCAGTGTGCTTGGAGCAGACGGAGGAGTCTCCGTGACAAATGGCATGAGAGGCTCCTCTATTTATACCCTGTGGCATTTTATGAGGGGAAGGTCAGTTCTCGTCTGCTGGAAATAGCTTCTGAAAGTGCTTTTTTTTCCTCTCAGCCTGGCTTGAACATGTGCTATTTATTTTGACATTTCTTTTTTAATTCCTTTTACTTGATGCAGAACTCAAATGGGCTCAGGCTGCCCTTTACTTGCCACAGGTTCTGGAGTTTCCAGATTTAAAACGATGAGTTCTGCAGGGACGGGGCTGAAGAGGATTTTTATTGCTGGGTAAATTGAACCATGTTAGTTCTTACGTTGTGGTCTTGTGTTAATGGGATCTTTAATGGGTAAAAGTGGAGTGGATTTGTTACATGCACAGAGTTCAGGCAGTGCTGTGTCAGCTGGAACACACAGGTGGGTTGGGATCCTTCCTGGGCCGTGGATCACTTACAGAATGCCATGGAATGGTTTGGGTTGGAAGGGGCCTTAAAGACTGTCTGACTCCAACTGCCTGGGAACTCACCTTTCACAGCTCCCATAGGTTCCAGAGATTTCAGGAGGAGGAAGGGTGGAGCAGGTGCTTTGAGGAGTTCAGCTAATTGCCTGTTAACGAGAAAAGGTCGCTCAGGTGTTGCTTGTTGTGAGATTCCTGCACTTTGCAGGAGCCCCTGGTGCTGGGTTTGGTGCTGAAGCCTTAAAACCTGTGTGAGGGGCCGGGCTGAGGCACCTGAGGGGAGGGCGGGGCCCCTCAGCACCTGAGGGAGCCCCTGGCCCAGAAGGTTCTGGAAGGAGCTGAGTGAAGCCCCTCAGGTAAGAGCCTTTTCCCTGCTGAGGAGGGGCAGAGGTGGTGGGAGGGAGTCCTGGGGCACAGCCTGTTCTCCCAGAGCAGCCACGGTGTTTTACCTGGGGAGGGAATCCCACTCCTTGGGGTTTGCTGTCCCCCACCCCATAGCACTGCTCCCCAATCCCCTCTGCCCCTCCTGGTGCTGTCCCTCGGTCCCCAAACCATCTGGGTCCCTCTGTTGCCCCTGGCAGGTATCCTTTGTTCCTTGGGGCAGCCCAGACCCCACAGCTCAGGGGTTTGTTCTTGTTGCTCAGGTCTGCCCATGTCCGCCCTCATCCATGTATCCCAGGCAGCTCCTGCGTGGCTTTCCCAGGTGTTTTTCCTCCTTTGGTTCCTCGGGGGTGACAGGTAAGCCCGAGAAAACCTTGCTGGGGTTTGTGTTGGGTCCTTTTTTTAGGGTGGTTTTCACCCTAAGAGATCAGAAAGACTCGATGTCTGATGGAGGGAAGAGCCCTCAGGGTCCCCTGGGTGTACAAATCATCCTTTGCAAACTGCTGTGCTGCTTGTTTCCTT
>JAWWLV010000061.1:6162812-6210125 GCA_035041135.1 Platyrinchus mystaceus | reverse complement strand
TGATGGAGGGAAGAGCCCTCAGGGTCCCCTGGGTGTACAAATCATCCTTTGCAAACTGCTGTGCTGCTTGTTTCCTTCTTTAATTAACCCTGATTTTCCTCGCGGTGTTGACTTTGCAAAAAAACCACAAAAAAAACAGTGGAGCAAAAGATAAACCCAACATATATTGCAAACCACAAATCCCAAGTGCACAATTCAGCCAGGTTATTGGGTTTTATGTTCTTTACAAATGCTGACCTCTGTACAAGTGGTAGCTTTCCCCCTTGCAAATTCAGCTGCTCTTTCCCACTTTGTGCCTAAAGGAAAATCCAGTGAAGGAATGTGGCAAAAAACCCCCAAAACATTTGTCTGCATAAACTCTCAGATGTTTTGACAAAGGTGAATTCTAAAAGTCACCAGTGGCACCTGAATCTTGATCCAGCACAGGATTCTGACACAACATAGGCTTGTCTTTCTTGGGGCTCACAAATGTGAGAAATGAGTCTTCACAATAAATATTGATCATATCCATTTTCTGGTTGGATGAGTAATGGGAAAGGTTGGGGGAAAAGACACTGCAAAAAATAGCATTTAGTGAGTGGAGGACACTCGGTAGGTAAGAGTCACATCCAGGACAGGGTTTGATTGTTGTTTTACACATCTCAGGTTTTGGAAAGTCGGAGTATGTAAATTTTAGGGGCATTAAATCAAGCCCAGCTTCAGTGTAAGCACAAATAACTGAATTGATATTAATGCAGTAGTGTGCTTTGCTGTGCCCCAAAGCACACAGGTAACTGAGCACAGTTGTCAAAGACATGGAAAAGGTCAAAGTGATTGGCTTTGTTGCCCATTTTGTTCCTCTGGATGACTTTGTTGTGTCTTTCAAGTTCCTGAGTCCTGTTGCAATCCTGTTTCATTACTCCTTAGCTGTTTAAATATTTGTCCGGTGTCCTTTCCTGTGGCAATGTCACCAGGAGGAGGAATTCTCTGCACAGGTGTTGCTCATGAACACTCCTGTCTCCTGCTATTGCTGCAAGGCTGAGTTTCCTACACCAGGGAACGTGTGTATGGGAGAGAAATTAGGGAATAAATTGATGGACTGGCCTTGGAAATAGCTGTGTGTGGTGTCAGTGGAGCTGTATTTCGCTTTGCCTGGGGTCTTGCTTTTGCTGGAGCAGACGATTAGTCAAACCTGTGAGATGGAAATGTCTCTGGGGTTGTTGGAATGAACCCCAATTACAAAGCCTGGGCAGTTACAAGGGATCCTATTCTCACCCTGGCTGGATTTGTGCTCTCAAAACACCCACCCACAGCTTTGTGGGGGGAGTCTCCTCCATCGAAGCTGAGTTGTTTTAGTGTCATCCAACTGTCCCTTTTATCCCTCAGTCCATTCCTTCACAGCTTAATGCTTTTTATGGAGTGGCAAATAAAAGGGGCATCAGCAGCAGTGTTTTAAGAAGTACAGGACACTCAGCAGCAAGGGAGGAAAGGAACATTCCACCCAGTCTCCCTGAGGAGCTGCAGTGAGGGTCAGCACTTGGTGGCACTGAGGGGCTTGTCAGAGTGTCTGTGACAATTATTGGAAGTAGGGGTTGGAGGATTAATGTATTTCATGAACACTGCAAAAGGACCCTGCTTCCAGTGAAACTGTTGTGTAACTTGTATTCGTTAAGAAGAATATTAATTGCTGTTAATTCTGGAGAAAAAAGGCATTTGTGTATTCGTTGTTAAGAAGAAAATTACTGACCCGCCGCTCTGAGAACTGCTGTAATAATTTTCACAGTAAAATTGCTTGGTTGAGGGAGAATTTAACAGTCAAAATGTCCATTTTGAAATACATGAGTCCTGTGGGTTCTCCTGGTTTTTTTTTTCTGTGCAAGGGTTCACTCGGCCCTAAATCTTCCATCAGACAAACTCACCTGATATTCAGGGTGCCTTTTGACACTGATGGTGCCACCGTGTCCCTGGAGGGAAAACCAGGGACAGCACTGGTTTAGCAGAGCGAGCAGATGCCTGTTTGCCAAGGGTGCAAGTGTCTTGTGGTACAGAACTCCAAAGGGTCTGTAAAATGCTGTGCTGGGCGTGGGGCCACCGTGGAGTGTCTCACTGCTTGTCATGAACCAGCACTTAATTAAACATCACGACGTGCAGGGTCTGTGCTGTGGGTAAGGGCAGCTGGGAAGTGGCTCCACAGCTGCCTCAGCACACGGGGAAGCTTTGTCTGAGTCTGTGGGGGCTGGAACTTAGATCTGAGCTGACCTTCGACTTGGAAGCTGAGCAGAGGCTTCAGTCCCTCCGGTGGCACTGAGTACCAATTAATTCATGTGACAGGGCTTAACTAACCCCCTGACTGTATCCTGCCTCAGGACCTGGGGCATGTCTTTTCTTCACTTGGAAATTTTTGGTGGGGTTTTTTTGGGTGGGCTGGGGTGTGCTTTTTTTTTTGTTGTTTATTTCTTGCCCCCTCTTGATCTTCTTTGGCTGGACAGGAGAATGCTGGAACTAGAGGGTCTGTAAGTTGTCTGTCCTTCACCCATCAAGTTGCTGTATTAACACGTGGGGCTGTGCTGGGTTTTGATATCTGGTATTGATTAGGGAGGTGGAAATGCTTTTCTTCTTTCCCAGCTGACTGATTTTGAGATATTACTCCTTTACAGTAGATATGACAGTAAAACATACTTTTTATTGGTTATACTTGCATCTGCTGTTTTTGCTCTTGTAACTGTTGTGTAGTGCTGAAACAGGACAATCTGGAGCACAGATTTCAATGACAGCAGCAAAACTCACAGATCAGGTTTTGTTCACTGCCATTTCTGTGCTGGTTGGGGACACGGATGCCAAGGGTAGTGAAAATCCTTGCTAGATCTGTGCTCACCCTGGAAACAGAGCCATTGGAAGGGGTCCCTCTGCAGCACTTGCAGGGGGTCAGCACTGGAGCAATGGACTGTGCATTCCATCCTTGGATGTCTCCAAGGCTTGGGATGTGATGAACTGAGCGAGGGCCAGGAGGGGGGGAACCTGCACGGTGTAAATTTGGGGTGGTCTCACAGTGTTCCTCAGTTTCTCCCTGTTGTGATGTCTCACCTGTTGATTTGCTTGGTGAAGGTTGTGTGATTCCAGACCACAGCATTCCAGGACTGTGGAAATATTTCCTCCCTTTTCCTTCCCCTTTATTTAAAGCAAAGCTCCTTGGCTTCACTGATTTCTTGTGCAGACAGTAGCTGGGGCCAGCAACTGTTGGGAGGTGCTGTGACAGGAATGCCTTCATCTAAATGTAAATGTTGCTGCCCTGCCTCGGGCTGCTTTTAAGAGGCTTTTTTTTCTGTGGGAAGCAGCCACAAAGTAATGGTCTCAATCAATTTATTCATGTCAATAAAAGGTCTTTTATATGCTTATTTGAAATGTATTGTTCTGGGGTGATAGGACCACTTTGGTTTTTTAAGCAGGTGTGTCAGGTGGAATGAGAAACGGGGAGGATAAAGGAGAAGGAAAGGGAATTGTGTAAAGCTGAGGGGGGAGTTACAACCTGGGGTCTTGAGTGCAAAGGGTGGACAGAACTGAGGTGCCTTAATAGTGGGACACAGGGTGGGAGTGGGACAGAACTCCCTGAGCACTGGGACAGCCTCTTCTGACCTGGGTTGGGGTTGAGTAGAGGAGTTCAATACAAACTCCCTGACACAGATGGAGGGGGAAGATTTTCCCAGTCACTTCAGTGCAGTTTCACCTGCCTGTGCATGGCCATCTGGGACAAAGTCAGCTTGGAACTCTCTTATCCCACCCCTCCTGTCTGGTTTAAAGGGAAAGCAGGTGAAGATGGGCGACTCCAGAGCGCAGAACGGGACTCCCTTTTTTTTTTTTACATATTTCGTATTGCACATCAAAGTGTGAATTCTCTGTGTGTGTCTCCTGCCAGCACCACCCCCGAGTGGTGCCTGGTATTTCATTTCCATTTGACTTGTGCCGGTTTGAGGTAACCTCACTGAGTGTTCTGACAGCGAGGGGCTAATGGGCACAGGCAGGTGTTGATGGCAGTTGAAGCTGCTCTGCCAATGCATCTCGGTTGTGTAATCCTCCCTGCAACTCCCGGCTTTTATGTCTCTCAAACAGCATTTTGGCATTCATGACAAATTACTTAATGGCCCATTGAAAGACAAATCTGTCCCACAGGGCTGCTGAGGGTGGTTTTGCCAACCTGTCCCGGGTGCAGTTTTGGTTCTGCCACCAATCCCAGTGCTGGTGTTGCTGTGCCTTGTCTGCCCTGTGTGAAAAAACAGAGGTAAAGATTCTTACTTGCTCTAAATTATAGGTTTGTGCTTTCAAAAGAGCTTTGAAACGATGGATTTCTACTATTTGTGTGGGTGAAGCACAAATGGAAGAGAACTTAGTAATGGGTTTTGAGACCCTCGAATCCTGATGTCTCCAGAATTAATAACTGCAGGCACATAATTTCAGGAGTGATTTGAACCTCGGCTGCTGGGGTTGCTGTTCTAACGAGATCCTCTGGTTCCATGCTGTGGATCTGCCCCTAATGCTCTGGAGCTGAGGAGGCACTGGGATAATGCTTCAGTCCCCAGTGCTCTTCGCTGCTCCTGACCTGTTTCAGCCTCTGCTCTGAAGTGATCCAGCACGGAGCAGGGAAAAGGCTGCTGAGTTCAGCTGTGTTTATCTGCAGGAATGGAGAGCAATGCTTACAGCATTTCACCTGCACGTGTGATCTGTGTAAGACACAAGAGCTTGTTTGCACAGCCCGGTGTTTGCTCTGGGACACCACGGGAGACGAGCTGAGCCTTCGCTGTGACGTTTGGAAAGCGAAGATCTGGGTTCCTACTTCTTATTTCTTGTTATGTGTGAGCCTTTGCTCTCTCTCTTAGTAAGCTGTCTGGCTTTTACTGGCTGAGGAATGCTGACAGGTGTCTCAGCTCTGTCCCCACAGCTCTGGGGATGTGGCTGCCCCTTTTTTTAGCAGCAGTTTAATGTGCTGGCGGTGCAGTGTCCCTGCAAACTGCCCTGCCCTGTGTGTTTTCGCCTGTGCCAGACGGTTCTGAGTCGTGTGGAACGGACACTCCGGGCCGTGGGGACCGGGGCTGTCCCTGGCTGGGCCCCCGGGGCTCTTGTCTGACTGATTTTTATTCACAAGCCTTGCAAATAAGTAAACACGAGCAGTTGGCTGATGGCCCTGGCAGCGCATTCCCGCGCCCAGCTGGACTGCGGGGACTTGGCAAAGCCGCCTTTCCTGCTGGAATGCTGGCCCTGGGGCAGGGAACTCCCTGTGCCTCCCTGGGGGGCGGGATGGAAAGGACAGTGCCATGAGAGGAGACACCGTCCCAGGGAGGACCAAGGGATGTGAGGCGAGTTGGAGCTAAACAATTGTCCCGACTGAGTGTGGTTTGAGAGCTTCCTCACCCAGGTCTGTCCAGCTCCCTCCCTCTTTTCCGGACTCTCCATCGGCTGGACACACAGTGTGGACACTGAGGGGCTCCCCAGGCTCCAGGTTGTCGCCGGGGCTGTCCCTGTGTCCTGGTACCCCGGGATGCTCCTGGTACCCCGGGATGCTCCTGGTGCCATTGCAACGTTTGCCACGGGATGGCAGCAGATGCTCGGGGAAAAAAAGGGAATCCAACCCTCGCCCTCCAGCGTCTGTTTCCGGGAAAACTTGGGGAACTCCGAAAAAGCGAGACTTCCACACACAGGGAAGGATGGGCTTCCATGTAGCAGGGGAGAAAGGGGCCTGTGAGATCTGGGGCCACACAACGCTGTGAGTCTGTGGCTTTCCTCGGGTTTCTTTTGTTGTGCAAAAATAAGTTTCTGGGCCAAAACTTTCCAGCTGCTTCCTCCTCTTTCCCCCTTCCTGGCTGGGCACCTTTTGGCACTGCAGAGTGGTCACAGTTCTGTTTTAATTTGCTTGTTCCACATTAGGGGCTGGGAGACACACACCTTCTAAGTGAGCTGCTCATTGTGTGTGTGTGCACATTGATATCCCAGGGAAATGCAGTCTGGGAATCCTTGTCTGGGCTCCTGTGGGAGCTGCACTGCCTCCTGCTGCCTTGCTGTCCTTCCCTCCCTCCAAGGAGGGCTTTTGATGCCCTTGTATGGACACAGGGATATAAACTCCATGCAGCTGCACTGGGAATATTTGTTTCTTTTAGATGGGCTCCCCCTTGAACTTGAAAAATACACAAGCCACACAATAATATTTAACATAACCACCCCAGCTATCAACAGCTCTGTTCTCCCACACCATCCAGCAGCTGGGTGATGGCACAAGGGCTTTCTTCTATTTTTTTTTCTGTTTTTTTTTGTCATTCCTGGTTTGGCTGTGCCAGCCCCTCGAGAGGGAGGTGCCTGTAGGTGATGTCACAGGATCACCTGTGGTGATCAAAAGGAAATAACAGCCCTTCCACCCAGGAAAGAAAGCCCTGACCCTCCATCTCTCATGTGCAGTGGCCACTCTTGGCACTCCATGGACAGGAAGAGCTTTCTATTGTGGCTCCTTTTGTCTGGGAGAAATCTTGATCCATATTGAATTTTGGGAAGCCGTCTGCCAAATGCAGCACAGGGCTGCAGTTCTGGGGTAGCAAAGTGTGTGTTGTGTTGGCAGCACACAGATTTGATAGAAGCAAACCCTTCAGAGACAGGTGTGGAGCCTTTCTGCCACTCTGGACCTGCTCTGTCACCACCTGCTCTGCCCCAAGCGTGTCATGGTCAAGAATACTCAGGGCTGTGACTTGGTCACACTAACACCATGGAACTCCATGCCAAGGTGTTTCATCCCAAATCCCAAACTGGGTCACAGCAGTTCAGGGCAGGTTTGGGTGACAGCTCAGCCAGTAGGACCAAATTTTCTGGCTGTGGCTGATACCTGTGTGTCAGTACCTGAAATATGGATAATACTATGTGTAACTCTTTTTTTGTTTTATGTAAAGAGATTGTGGCGAGCTGACAATATCTACAAATTATTTAAAGTTAATTAAGGTAGTAATTTGTGATGAGTGTGTATATATATATATGGTGAATTTGTGTGTGTGTGTTGCACTGCTTTGTGTGTGCAGATCTGCCAGCAGAATAGTCCATAGGGGCTGGTCTGGGTATTGATTCCAAGCATTGGTGATTCCAAGGATTTCCCTTTGTTCCAGGTTCTTGTAGTCCTGCCTCTCAGCTTATTTAGGACAGAAGTCTCTGTTCATCAGGTTGTCTGACCTTGGGTTTTCCAAGGAAAGCAGGCTGTCCCCCCCAGGGGTGGGAGTGCTCTTTCAACCATCTTGGCACCTCTTCTACCGACCAGTTTTCAAACTGTATGAAGGGGAGAGGAAATCCTTTGAGTTTGATCCTTCTTTAATTTTTCCTAACCCATCCACCTCGAGTTTGTTCACTGTGGTGTGTCCCTACCCCTGGATTTTTTCTATGGAAGTGTTTCATGACCTTTCCCCATCCATCTATTCTGCTGGGGAGCTGCAGGATAGGAGAGGACTCAGCTGCACCAAGTGCTGTTTGCTGGTGACAGGCCCTGTAAAGGCTGAGGAAAGCTTTGGCTTAGTTTTTCATTACATTCCTTGCTGGAGCCCCATGGGATGAAGGGCATGGGGAAATCACATCACAAACTTGGCTTTTAAAGGAAGAAACACAACCTGTTTCTGCCTCGGTGAAATACCCACCGGCAGCCCTGAAAGGCAGGGAAAAAACATGTTCTAAGTTCAAGGACAAGGCTAAATGTTGTGCAGCAGCACTGCAGTCAGAGGAGTCGAGCCCAGTGGAGCCTCCAGGCTTGTTTGGAATGCTGCATTCCTGGTTTATGGCTGCAAAGGCCAATTTTACAACCTGATCAGCAACTAGTATGTGTTCCTGCACAGTGCAGGAGTGCAGGGAGCGAGCCTGGGTGTCGTGATGCTCTCAGATGTAAAGCAATCTGGCCATCAAGTGCCAGGAGTGTCTCTTCAGTCTTAGTTGCTCAGTCAGAAGTGTTGAGCTTTGTGCTTTCCATGAGCTGTTGTTTCCCAGCCAGCAGTGAGGAGTGTTCCTTGTCACTCCTGTGGGAGCAGACAGGAACAAATGACCCAGGGACAGGAGCCTGCAGCAGGATCCAGGATCAGGCAGCACCTCTGGCTGCTTCTACATTGCTTTGATTCAGAATCAAGAGGTGGTCTCTCTGCCCCGTTTTTAAGTCTGCTTATGGTAAAAACTGCCCCTCTGGATCACACTGAGATATTTTGGAAGGGGTGGAAGTCTGTATCTCTTCTGCTTGAAGCTGTAAGTGGTTTGAGGCCAGAGATTACTGACAGTCCTGCAGGTACCTCTGGCAATATTCACCCACAAGGGGGAGGGAGAGGAAAAATGGGTGTGAGGAAGCTGAGATGATGTCCCTCATATCCTTTCTTTCTGTCACTGGCCCAGACAATTCCATACATGCAGGTGCTTTTAGACTGCTAAAACCTGTGCCCTGTTGTGACTTGAATTGCCTGAGCACAGAAAAGCAGTGGTGGGCATGGAGATGTGTGTGCTGGGACAAGGGAAGAAAAACAGCGTGCCTGCTTTCCAGGCCTTTAGCTGGAGCAGGGCAGAGCCCTCCATGTGCCAGGTATTTCTCCAAAGATGCCCTCAGACCTGGGACAAACAGCAGCGAGCCAAGAGCTGCTGTACGTGTTGGTTCAGTCTGTCCTGACTGAATCCCAGCCAGGTGGAACTCAGTCCAGAGGAGCCAAAACCAAACCAAACCACCTGATTACTCCACAGATGGACTTGGAATGAGCCAGCATGTTGCTAAGAGGGCCTTTTTTGGTTGTCACATTGTCCTCACAGCCAGGTGTGAACCCTCTCCCCACTGCCCCTGCCACGAATGCGGGGTGGTTTCAGTGATGCCCTTTGATATTTAACATCTCCTGTGCAAGAGGCCTGTGTTTGTAAAGTGAGAAAGAGCAAGACCCTTGGCCTTCTGCCCAGCATGTGTGTGGCACCCAGCTCTCATTTCTGATCCAGTCTCTGGGGGGAGATAAAGGACAGCCCCCTGTTGTGCCGTGCACAGCTCCCTCACCCCCTGCGGAAATGCTGGAACTTATTCCTGCTCTGAATGTGCCGTGACTCTCCTGGCAGAGGGTGGTTTGGCTGCAGCTGCACTCACAGGTCACTCACTTGTTGTCTCCTGTGAAGAACTGCTCTGTGGGGTTTGCTCAAGAGTCCCTCCTGCACCTGCCCAGCCCCTCATCTTCTGCAGCGTTGCTGCTGGGGAACAACTCACTCGTGTCACTCTGGATGCTTGAGGAGGAAGGAAGGGATTTATGACCATCTCCCCATCCACCTCTAGCGTTTTCCTTCCCCCTCACCTCTGCCTCCCCAGAGCTGGAAGGTCAGGAGTTTAAATCCTGCTTTGGGCAGCTCCTCAGTTGCTACCAGCTCCTATGTGTAGCTTCTGCTGGTTGCATTTTAATTGTTGCCCTGGAAATGAGCCCACTTGAATGACTTCCTCATGTATCCATATATAAAAACACTTATAGATTGGCCCCCTTTGAGTTGCCTTTGTCTGTATTGACACATAGGGCTGGCCAAGCTATTCTTATCTTTTTTAATGGATGAGAAATGGCTGCTGTTAATCCTGTGTAATGACTGAACTCACTGGGTCAAGTACAGCTCTCTGTTCACTTGTCTGAGATCTGCTGTACTGTAAATACCTTTTCCAGCGTGAAAGTCCTTTTTTTTGCCACTTCTGATGTCCCTGGTCCAACAGCAATATTGATTTCTTATAAGCAGTGAACAAGATTTACTGCTTTTTTTCTGGAGACGTTTCCTTGGGCTGCAGTACCATCCCCTTACCTTCCAGAAACGCCTTTTTATTTGGCTTTTCCTTCAAGGCCCTCAACCATTATCCAGCTCCTGGCAAGTCCCCCCCCACCTCCATTCTACATTTGTGGCTTCACCTCATCTCTACTTTTGTCCCAAAAAAAAGAGCCCCAACCATGGATTCACCTTGAAAAGGACATCCAAGGTCTGCTTCTTCTGCTGGGTAAAAACTTCTTGACAGTTCTAAAGGCAGAGAGATGACTGTGAGATCAACAAGGTTCAACCTTGAAGGAGTAATCAGTGTTTTGAAAGGGACCAGAGAGAGGGGAAGAGAAATAGTTCCCCTTAGGTGTCTTCCTTTGTATTGCTTTTTCCATGCCAGTGTATAGGTTTGGCCAATCTGTTGTTCTCTTCTGCTTTCACTGAAATGCAATATTAATTCTTCTTGCTGATACCTGGACTTGTGGGTAAAATACATCTGTTCAAGTGCTGTGGTCTTTGGACAATCTATATGGACACTGAACACTCCCTGGGAATTGCAGTGCTCTGTCTGGGTCTGTGTGCACACAAGCCCTGGAGAGACACCCGGTCTAATTAGCAGTGATTGGGGAAGCAGCTCACTCGTTAGGATGAGGATGCAATAAATAAAATATCAGCAAGGGAAGGCGGGGGAGCCAGGAGATATAAACAGGGCTGTGCAAAAGGGCTCTCTAGAAAAAGGAACGCTGTGGGGAGCCCACAGTAAAGGAAAGACTGTCAAAAACGCCCACAATATTCCGTTTGCTGCCTGCCCCTGTGGAATGCCTGGTATTATGCAGTCTGGGACTTCTGGGAAATCAATCCCATGCACATGACTGTGCTTCTCTTTTCCCAATAGCAAGGAAGGATTTCAGCACATGCCAGGGAGAAGACGTGAGAGGCTTCTCTAACTGGCTTGTGTTTCAGCATTTGTTCCATTCATTAAATTAGCCCTTAAAGACACGGGTGGAGGTTGTTGATGGTTCAGTGCACAGCATGTTTTTATGAAAAGGTTTATCTGCCATTGCTGCCTCAGCCTTTCTCAGTGCTTCAGCTTCCTCTTCTGTAGACTTAGGAGTGGTGTGAAGTTTAAGGATTTTTAAATGCTCTGGGATCTTCAACAAAAAAGATCCCTAAGGGGCTCAACATAAAGTCGGGAAACCACATTGGAAAAGTTTGTCCATGTGTCCCAAATGAAAAATATGTTGGATTTGTTGGTCTGGTTTAGCAGCTTGGGCAAAAGACTGCATCAATGTTGAGAGGGTTGAACCTGGGGAAAAAAAAAAAAAAAAAGGTGGTCAGACATTTGTATAAAAGGAGAGAAAGGGAGAAGTTTTGCCCCGATTTGCAGTCTGCAGGTTCCCAAAATGTGCAGTTCGAAAGTAAAAATGCTCGGTGGGAACTGGAGACATTGAGGTGTCCCATAATCACAGACATTTGGATCTCAGCACTGGCTGGTTTCATGGGAGAACCCAGGAGGAGAACCTCTAGTGGGGCAGAACAAGGTCAAACAAGTCCTTCTAGGGCAAAAGAGCTGTTAAAAAATCATTTTGGTGCTTAACAGGAAGGCAGTGAAGCGACTAAAAAGCGGGTGTGATATGTTGAGATAATCTAATGTAAGAAAGTACCCTGGAGGCAGAAGAAGCTGCGTTTAAAACCATCAGCAGCCACTGGAAAGCCTTATCAGGAGCAGCAGGAAGCTGGAATAATCAATCCTAGAAGGAACACGGTTCTTTGCTGCAGCAGGTAGAGCTGTGACATATTTCACATCTGGGTAATGTGACTTGGATTAGTCTGAGTCCAGCAGCTGGATAAAACTTAAAAAAAAATAAGCCAACCAAAAAAAAAACCAACCAAAAAAAACCCCCCACCAGCCAAATCAAAACAAACAAAATCAAAAACCAAACCACAAAAAAAGCAAACTCAAAAAACCCCCAAACAACACCAAAACAAGCAAAAAAAAAATGTTGACTCTCTACTGTCCCTAAAGGATCATGTGCCACTTTTCACAAGAGGTCTCTGAATTCAAATCCTGGGAAGTATAAAGATGCATCCTCCCAAAGAGCTCTGCTGGTTAACTGAGCAGTTTTCATGTGTCCTGTTAAACTGGCACACAGTGTTGAGGTTCTCTGTTAAAAACTGCTGTACTTGCTGTTGTAGCTGTGAAATGATCCCTGGCCTGTAGGATGCTTCGAGATGTGTGAGGACAGACCCTTTTCAACTGCAGTGTTCAGGCTTGTGACACAACTTCATGAGGGTTTCTCAGCCTCCTGTCAATTGGCAGAGTCTGGTCAGGGACTTATTTTTCTGCTTCTGTCCTTCCTGTTCACCTCCAGGACGGAAATGATGGAAAACCAGCCGTGGTACTGTGTGAAATCCAACAACTGCCGAGTGCCCAACTTGGAACCCAAAGTTAGAGCAGATCAAAACAGGCTTGTGTGATTTGCAATAGGAACGTACTTAGGACTCTTGGAGACTAAAACTGCAAAGGAAAGGTTTGGATTAACTGTGCCTTCCTTCAAGCATGGCTTTGGTGCAAGGATTCCTCTCTGGGTGCTGAGGGTGCCTGGGCTGGTTTGTAAGACAGACAGACAGGCTGGTGTTCTGTGTTGCACTAGAAATGTTTTCACCAAGTGTCTTCCTCAGGCAGGTGAGCACAACCCTTGTTTATTTTGAACAAGTCTTGTATGTGTGTGTAAATATAAATATGTACGTAGGCACAGACAAATAGCTGAATATTTGTGTGTCTATGCTTACAAATATAAATACATAGAAGAGAGGACAAAAAAACCCCTCCTGGGTGAAAGAGGAGGAGACAGACAAGGCAAGGAGGATCTGGTTGTGTAGTGCAGAGTGAGAGAAGCTTTTCCAGGTCTATGAGAGGAAACAAGTAAGACAAACCATCACCTTCGGGGCACTGAGGGGCAGGGAGCACTGGCACATGGGAGCTTCCAGCCTGGGCTCTGATCCTGGCATGACGGAAATGGGACAGAAGTTCAGTATTACCACTGGCTGAGCCCAGGATAATGAGGGCACAGACAGCCACGGCCGGGCTCATTAGCCATTCTGCTGCCCAATTAGGCTAGGAGCTAATTGCTCATTAATGAGCCCGTACCTGCTGAGGCAGCTGGGCTTCCCTGGAACTCGCGGCTGGAGCCGCAGCAGACGCCGGGGAGAACAGAGGCGAGATCCGAACCCGAGGAAATGGAAAAGCTCGTCTGCCGCTGAGGAAGGGTTTGCTGCCTCTGCCGCCGCTCCCTGGGGACAGCAGTTTGATTCCTGGCACCGCTGCTGCCTGAAAGGCACGGCAATTAGCCCCGAGCTGCCACTGGAGGCTTCCTGTTCCTGGCATCCCACAGCCCTGGCACTAATGACGTGGAAAAGGAGTGGCTGAGGCGAGGATGCTGAGGAGTTTAAGGTGCAGGGTTACCGTGACCTGTATTTCTCTCCTGAACATCCTCTGGAGAGCAGCCAAGGCTCTGGCTAAGGGGAGGAAGCGAGGTGGTTTGAGACACAGTGATCACAGACAAGGGTTGGCAATAGGATGCTGGAGAAAAGCAAATTGCAGTGCTCCAGTCAAGCCCATCTCTACAGGACGTGGGCCACATCAGCAGCCCCAGGAGCATCTCCTGGAACATGAAAGCTGGAAGCAGTGATGTGCTTAACACCACACCTCAGCTGTCTTCTGACACAGACTTAACTTATTCAGCAGTGAAAGCTCAGGGACTACGTTGTGAATTAACTTTTGTGTATGCCCAAAGGTTATCTACAGCCCTGACCTGTCAGGCCATCGTGTGCACTTCTGTCCACTCAGCAGAACGTGATGACTCCCCCTCGCCCCAAGTTATACTTGGGAGGGGTGTGGGGATGGAGGCCTCCCCAGAGCAGCAATGGGAGTAATGCGCAAAAAAATTCCTGTTTTAGTTTGGAGACTCCCTGTCTCAAAAGGAAGCAGAGAACCACTGGCTCGGGCTTCACACTCCTGTGTCTTTTGGAACAGGCCCACACGGTTTTTCTGTGCAGAGGTGGCTGCAGGAGGAGGGAATGAGGAGGGAAGGAATGCATTTCTCATTATGTGCTGCAGCCTCTCTGCTCTGGCAGCCTGAGAAGAGAAATTCTCTCTCCCTCCCCAGGCCCTCTACCCCCTGCAGCTTGCTGATTATTTTTGGCTGAGGTGGAAAGCACAACCCTAGCATTTTTCCCAACACGGAGTGACCCAAGCAGGAGGGGAGGGAAGCCTGGGGCTGTTCCCTTTGTGCTCTTTCAATCAATAGCCACACTTTTGCGTGTCCAGAGCCCCTTTCCTCTGAGCACAGCAAAGAGCTTTAAGAGCTATTCCATCTCTCCAGGTCACCCTCAGCTCAGTTTAGCAGAGGGGTGACACTGAGGCACAGTTACCCTCAGTCACACAGGGAAGCTGTGCCTTCCCACCCGTTCTGTGCAGGCTTTTTTTCTCAGGCTCATCTCACGCTGTTGAGGGCCCTTGTTCCCTGCTGTGACTCTGCTGTGCTGTGGTTCCCTCCTGGCTGCATCATTGCTGTTGGTACAGTTTCTGAATGGGAAGGTTCCCCTGGGTTGTGCCTTCAGTGGTCTCTTAAAATACATCCTTGAAAAGGTGGCTCCCCCAGGACAGGGGCTTTTGAGGAACAGTGCCGTGTGTGTGGGAGTCAAGTTGACTACAGAAATTGCATTGGGAAAGCTGAGTGGAGATGAAAATTGTGGGGTCAGTGGCACCCCAACGAGCCTGTGAGTGGTGTGTCCTCCCACTCCCAGACACCAGCATGGTGTGTGCAGGGTTAAAGCAGGGTTGGGTCTCCTAGGTTCTCCCCTCTGCACTCCCCCACTGCCACAAGGCAAACTCGGGAGCAGCCTGCCTTGTTTCCTCAGCTAATAGAAAGCACATGAGGAGCACAGTCAGGCACGGGGACAGCTGTTGGGAATGATTCATCTGGGACACAAACAGGAATCCAGTGCTGGCTGATCCCTGGGCAGGGCCTGTCCACTGCTCCAGCCCTTTCCAGGGGGTGACTAAAACTCCGGAGTCCCCCCCCAGCCCCAGCAGTGACTCACTTCCTCCAGCCTTGGCAGCAGGGCTGTGCAGGAGGGCCAACTTCGATGCTCTGGGGCATTAAACCTCCCAGACCTCCTCTTCCCCCTCCCCTGCCCCTTTCTGAATCTGCCTTGTTCTGCTCTGAGGGCAGAGTCCACCCGTGTTTGATCCGGGGGACGGGAGGGGAAGCTGCACAAAGGTCTTGGGGTCTTCAGACAGAAATAAATAGCGTGTTTTAACACATTCTAGCCAGAAACAATGCTTTGGAAAAAGCAGAATATATGTGCTGGCTGGGAAGTCACTGAGTGTGTGCAGCTAAAGGGTGGGGGAGATGGCTGCTTTTGGGTTTTTTGGGGTTATTTACTGTTTGTTCACATCTCTTGCTGGCCCCTGTTGATTTCCTGTAGCCTTCTAGGATGAATACACAGTCTATGGATGATAAAGGCTGTCTGTGATGGCCTGGATTGGGTTTTACTTTTTCTTCCTGCTTGTCTAACAGATTTAGTGCATGTTCCAAAGTCTGATGTGCTTTGAGGCAGCAAAGTCTAGAATGGCAAGGCTGGAGCATCCCAGGGCGTTGAGAGTCCTGGCTTTGTACCAAGGGCAACCTGGTTTTTCTGACCATGACACACCAGATCCCAAATTCCCAGGGTTTGGCTGGCATTTGGTGCGAGCTGCCTGTACCCTGGGCTTGCTGGTCTGTGACCCAGCCGTCCGTCTGCTCTCCCTGTCTGTGTGCCAGCAGGCCGGGGATTACTGGAGCAGAAGAGACAGGCTGAGGTGCCACAGCTCTGCCAACAGCAGGCAGAGCAAGTGAGAGAGGAGCTTAGGAGGGAGGGAGCGTGTTCCTCCCTGACCTTTCCAAAGGTGTTGGTAACAACACCTATCTGGAAAGACCCCCGGATCCGGCCGCTCTTTAAAGCAGGAGGGCTCTGTTTTAGGAAGACCGGCTGTGTATGTGGAAAGCTGAGGGAGGGTGGGGAGGGATGGTGACACCTGCTCCCCTTTTGGGCCGCTCCTGTCTCCCATGGCCGCGCTCCAGAGCCATGTGTCACCCGGAGGAATCCCAACTGTGGGATGGGAAGCCTGGACGGCGCCGCTGCGGCCCCAGTGTGGGGACAAGCTCTGAAATTGGACCCTCTGCTCCAGCAGACTGTCCTGGCTGCCTCAGCAGCCAGAGCTGGCTGTGTCCCGGGGGGAATTGAAGGGCTGGTCACTGAGGTCTATTCCCCACACAACACCCCCTTGTATCTGCCATCCATCCTCCTCCCCTCCTTCCCTCTCCCTCGCCCTTTGGCACCGGCGCTGCCCCCGGAGTCGGGCCCGGCAGGTGGGCTGTTGTCACCAGGGCTGGCGCAATATGGCACGGCTGGGAAGCACCCGCGCCTTCCCTCCTTCCTCAAAACCCTCACATTCCTCCCGTGGCCTCCGGGGCTGCCTGGATACCGCCCTCAGCTGTCACGGGATAATAGCGAGGAGCCCTAATTACAAACCTCCCAGGCTCGACCAGAGGGGGCCGGGCAGCTCCATCTGGATCGTCTCTCTGGGACGACAGTGGGACAACTGGCCGGGCAGGGAGGGCAGGAAAAATGCTGCACAAATGTTGGGATACTTGGAAGCATCCAGAGACAGAAATAATCAGCCAGCTCCAGGGGGCACAGGGCTGGAGGGAGGTTTATGGAGTGGGGGCTCTGCAGAGGGATGTAATGAGATGTGCACAGCTCAGCCAGCCTGGCACAGGGGAGGGCAGATGGACTTGATCCCAGAGCATCTCCAGGGGTCTATCCATCAATCCCTCTTGAGCTCCCACTGGACTTCCTGCAGCGAGGGGCGAAGCTAAAGAGGTTTTTTAGCTGTAGCATCTCCAGTGGAGACTTTGCAAGACCTGCAGCATCTCCATGACAAAGCACCGAGTGTGCACAAAGGCACCTGCAGTGAGGCATCCCCTGCTGCCTCTCTCCAGCCAGCTGCTTCCTCAGGGAATGGGCACCTCCCAGCACTGCTGCTCTCTGCTTTCCCTGGCCTCTGGAGTTGTCTGCACTATAGTGGCCCTGCCTTACTCTTAAATGATGAGGCTCATTTTAGAATTCTTCTTCTCTGAGAGAAAAGACCTCTTGTCCTGGAGGATTTTGAACTGAGAAAGGATCAGACCTCCCAGTATTTCACCCAGATCAGGAGATAAGTGTGGACAGGGGATAAAAGGCAGCTGAGAGTAGAGTGGGGAGAGATACCCTAAGGGCTGGGAATTGTTGAGCAAGGGGCAAAGAGAAGTGTAGTTTTTTTGTGCTAGTCCATGCTGTGTGGGTGCAGTGGACCTTTACATCTCACAAGCTCATATTTAATTGCTCTGTAAGCCAAGGACAGCAGTGGGACAGGTACTTCAGCACTTCTCCAGGTGATGCCATTTTCCTGAGGTAAGAGACACGGTTCATTTAAAACCTGTGCAAGAACAACACGGGCGACTCTCACGAGGCATCAAAGGGTCTGGAGCGAAAAAAACCGAGTGCGTGGCACAGGCTGATCAGTCCTCTCGGGGCTAATGCAGAGTGGCAGCTCTCCTGCTTGGCTTCCCTGCTTGTGCACAGCCCTCTTCTCCCCCCAACCTCCCCTTTCCCTGGCTCCCCACAGGGCTCTTCTTCCCGGGAGTTATCCGAGGGCAGCAATGTGGCACCGGCCGCCGCTCCCGCTCCTCTTCCTGCCGGGTTTAACCCAAGGTCAGGCAGCATCATGGCATTTTGCAGCCTCGTGAGTTCTTGGGAGATTTAATTTTCAAAGCGTTCTTCCCGACAGTCCCCCCGGGATAGACCTTGGCCGGGGTCCAAGGGCCCTGCGACTGCCAAAAGGAACCGCGCCGGGGGCCAGGCCGGCCAATAATAGCTCAGTGCCAGCAAAGAAAGAAAGGAAAGCAGAGCAGTGGGGAGAGAAAGGGAGGGGACCCAAGGCCCTTTTGGCCCTAAGCAGGCTCAGTGATGCCTTCAGCAAAGCACAACCTAGAGCTGACACGAGGATGGGATGCGAGTGCACAGCCCTGTTCCCTCAAAAACAGCTGCTGAGGGGCTGCTGCCCAGCACAGAGGGGGGTGTTCGTGGTTATAGGAGGAAAGAGAGATTTTTTTTCTCTTGAAAAACAGAGACAGGGCTGCTCCTGGGGTTTAAGGAAGCACTGGGCTCACCAGCGTGGCTATGGCTGGATAGCACATGGAGAAACGCTGGATAAACTCTTGTCCCCAGTCAGCCAGTGGGCTTTGCCAGAGACCTTAGTCCTGACCTGTAACATCATCTGCTGCTCCAGCCCCAGGCTCTGCCAAACATGAAGTTCTTCCAACCTGATTTGCTACCCTGGCTCTCTTGAGTCCAGAGAGACAGCTCAGCCCTGATCTGTGCTGCCTGCTGTTCCCACACTGGATTGCTCCCTTCTGTCCTGACAGACCCCCTCTTTTCATCACTGGGAATCCACTTTCAGTTTGCTTCATTGATGGGAATCCCCTTTGGTTCCTGTGACTCCAACCTCCTCTCTTTCACCCCAGTTTTCCTGCAGTTTCTCTCCTGGGGTTCTCAAGTTTAGCACAGTAGTTCAAATAACAGCAAAGGGCAATCAGCTCCAGGGGCGTCTTTGCAACAGCCCTGTCCTGCTCTGGACCCTCAGAGAGGTGGTAACAGGCTGATGGAGGGGACCAGTAAGTCCCAAAAATGGGTGTGTTTGATGGTGAGGAGAGGTCTGCCAGAGGATCATAGAGTACTCCACGATGCAGGATGTCGGATGTGGTTTTTGGAATTGTAGGGTTAGTAAGGAGGCCATACCAGGTGAGAGTGATTATGATCCTTTCTAGAACCAACCCCCACTCTGAAATCTGCTGGTATTTACATTGTGATCCAGGTACTGTTATTCACTGCCTGACCACTTCCCTGCTGGCACACTTTGGAGTGCAGTTTTGTGTTCTCTGGCTGTTGTCTCACCTGAGCATCCGCTCCCTGTTGCCCCAGCCTGTGTGGGTTTGCCTTTCCCAGTGCCATCTCCTTTGGCTGGACTGTGCCAGGCCAGTCAGGGACTGCACCCAGGGCTGCACTGAGGATGGCCTTTGTCTCTCTGTTTGGACTTTATTCTATTTACAGTCTTAAGAGCAAGGCAGGAATTAGGGAAGGAGAAGGTGGTTATTTTAGATGTTGCTGGTCACAGGCCAGCAAGCTGGGAAGGCAGGGGATGTGGGGGGGGGAGGGTGAGGCAGGGGTTTACTAAGTCTAAAATCCTCTTGTGTTTCTGTAGGCATGAATGCAAAACCCAAACCAGAGGTGGTTTTGGTTTTGACCTTGTAAAATGAAAACACGATGACTGAGCTGTTGCCAAACCCAGTCCCAGCTGCCTGTGCTCCAGTCTAGCTCTGGTCCATAGTCCTGCCATCCCTCCTGGCTATCCTGGCAGGCAGAGGCAGCAGGAAGCAGGAGGCCTTTTCTTCCCAGATGGGCTTTAACACTTGCCTGCAGCAGTCAGGGGGTGGGGGGGCTGTCTCAGATGCTCCCAAACCTCCGCTCTGTAATCACAGCTTCCTCTGGAACTTTATTGTGCAAACCTACCCTGGAACAGTCTCTGGAACCACGTTTTGGGCTCTCCAGCGGAGTTAAAAGCAGGAGCTTCCCCAGGCAGGGAGTAGAGCTGCTGGATTTGTTGGAAGGCAGAGCAGCCAGATGGTGACAGGGAAGGGGAGGGGAGGAGAAGGGGAGTTTGGGAGGGAGCAGCTCCATATTCCAGTTTCCATTTGAGGCTCTGCTGCCATTAGAGTGCCCTGAGAGAGGCTGTCTGTGGCACAGTGCAAGGGCTGAGAGCTGGGGAAAGAAGGGGGTAGAGATGGGGGAGATGAGGGAAGGCAAATGGCCATGGCCATGGCAGCTTTGCAGGAGAGGGGCGTCTTTGAAGCTGTTTGGGTCTTTTTGGCAAGTAACAAACATTAACACCTCTGTCCCCCAACAAAGAATGGCAGAGCTGGACCTTTCGAGGGTGGGGGAATCTGTAAAGACTGTCCTTGTCTTTCCTACCACGGTGCCCACTCCAGCCTGTTCCCTGAGCTAAGCAAGGTGAGGGGATGGAGGGGAGCTTTGTTCCCTCCTGTTGGTTTTTGGTTTTGTTAGTTTGAAGCTGTAAGTTGTCTGCTTGTGTCCTGGCAATCAAATGAGTTCACAGGTACTGCTGATAAGGCTTTGTACTGAAGTGACTGACTTGGCACCGGTGACTACAGTACAGGAACTGAAGAAATGTTATTTGTCACAGTGTTCCAGGGAGGATGTGTGGATGTGAGGGGATGCTGCTGGGTGGACAGATCAGAATTTAAGGCATGAATTTGACTGCTCCCAAATCTTAGGTCTTGTGGCAAGATTTTCACCAGAATTGGCACAAACTGTGACTTTATCAGCAGGAAAATGTAAAATGTTTACTGGCTTTGCATTCACCCATCCTTAAAGCAAGTTCAAGGAGCACATTCTCATGGAGGGGAGATGTGAATGTGACCCTATGACTACTTCAGAAATGTATTTTGGTATATTTTCCTCAAGCAATCGGTCTGTGCATGGGGTGTGTGAGATCAGGACCTGTTTTTTTCCAACTCTGGCTTTAGCCCTCGGTGTTTGTCTTCGAGGAGGATGGAATTTCCTACTGAGCACGTAAACAGCACATTTGAGCAAGTCAAGCCCTGCATGTGATGTTGGAAGTTAATCCCTTTGGGATTTTTGTTGTCTACATATATAATGCCCCTTAAAAAAAAAAAAAAAAAGGGGTTGCAAGTCTGGGGAGGTCTTAGCGCTGAACGATGGGGAAGATCAGCTATAAATAAATTTATGACACAGCTACTGTATATAGCCAGAATGGCTCTAATTTTCCTGAAGACTGCAGCAAGTGGTAGTTTAAATAATAAAAAAAAAAAATAATCAGGGGAAAGGGGAATAGTCTTCCAAAATATGGAACACCTCATAAAGCTGAGGAGGTAGGAAACAAGTTGAGCAGCCCCAGCCATGGCTCAAACTCTGGGGAGGCAATACTGTGCAGTACATAAAGCCCAGGGAGTCAGCTCAGGATGCCAACTAATGAGCTTTTTAATTAGCTGCAATCGCAGGCGAGGTTTAAAGCCCAAATAAGTAAGTAAATTAAAGATTTAAAAGGCTGAACAGAATCAATGAGGGGTCGGCCCTTAAAATATTAAAATGGCAGAGCAGTTCCACGTACAGTAAGTCTGCAGGGCTGCAGCAGAGCTGGCCCTTTAAGGGAGCAGAAGGCTCCGGGTTTTCTGGTCCGAAGCCCTGTGGCTGGAACGTGCCATCTGCAGAGATCCATAAATCATCCAGCCCTGGGAGTGCAGCAGGGTGTCCGGGTGTCCTGCGACCTGCAGGGCGTTGCTGCAGGCGGAGGGTCCCAGCCAGGAGCTCCTTTGGGCTGCGCTCGGGGTGTTTCCCCCCTCAGCTGCATCCCGGGAGGCCGTGGGGATCACGGCCAGGAAACTTGCAGGCAGCTTGGAAGCCTTCCCTGCTCTGCTCTGCTCTGCTCTGCAGCAGGGGATGGGCTGTGCAGATTGCACCAGCACGCCCTGGCTCTGAACCCTCAGCAAAGCCTGCTCACTTGGTGGGGAGTGGTGACAGTGGGGGGATTGTCCCCACCTCCCAAGCCGTGGTGCCTCTCAGGACTCTTCCAGTGGAGTGCCTGGCTCCTTCCAGACTTGTCTTTCTGTTTTACTGTGGGGTGCTCTCTAACCATTACCCTGTTTTCCTGACCCGTAATCTGTGCCTACCCATTGCTGTTCAGAGGGCCTGAAAATCAGATTGCCACCTCCATCCTTCCCACCTGCAAATGCAGGAGAGAAGCAGCTGTGGAGACAGTCTGATCCCAAATCATCAGAATGAGTTCCTTTTCCCTAATTATACCCAGGGAACAAGACAGGGGTCAAGCTCAGGGACCATGAGGTGTTCAAGATCTCTTTACCTACAATATCAAGAGCTGTAGTCCTATTCAAAGGTAGCTCCTTTGGGGGATGAGTGCACTTGTACTCGTGTGCTGGCCATGCTGCTGGACACACAGAGGAGATAATGAGGAATTCTATAGGGAGGGATTAAATGTGGGGACAAGCCTAGGTCGTCCTCCTGTCAAATCTCAGTCTGGCAGCTTTCTCTTGGAGAACCACCGTGTATCCAAGTTGTCAGTTTAAATCCACAGTGACTCCACGAAGGCCAGAAGTGCTGCAGTGGATTTATGTGGGTGCAAAAGAATGAGAATGTGTCCCCCATCATCAGAGATTGTTGAGAAATTAAAGGGCATGGCTCCTATGTGGCACTAGGATTTTACACTAGTTTTTGCAGCTGTCCAGACTTGCAGGACATCATGTTTTCTGCTGTCTTTAGGAGTTTTTGTGGCTCACGGTTCGGAGGGGAGCAAAATTCATTTAAAAGTAAAAAAAAAAAGTCACTGAGGAAATTAAAATGAAAATTTTAGGACCATTTTATTTTAAACTACTGACCTTCTGGGGTGCTGGAGCAGCCTGTGCTGTGCTACAAGATGAGTCTTGGTGTGCAGGTGTCTGTCACCAGAGCTCTTGGCGTGGTGGCTGTGTGGTGACACAGGCACCTGTTCTGCTCTGGCACCGGTGGATTGTTGGTGTTCAGGGGCAAATGGGGCATTGCTGGCAACAAACTGCCACCTTTTCCACTCCCCATGTATAACACACATGTCAGAAGCGATTCAAAATCACCAGGATGTCCCCTTGTGCCTTTGCACGAAAGTGGAAACTGCTCCTCATTATGCTCATGCTCCTGGCTGCCCTCAGGGAGGGAGAATGCTAAACAACCTCAGTCCCCCAAGCAGGAGGTGCTCTGGAGGGCCAGGTAAGCCCTGTAAGCCAGGCTCTCTCTCTAAGTACCACTGTCACGCAGGCAATAAACCCCTTACAGTGTTTGGGATAGGGGGAAATGATGCTTTGTTAAGGTCTTTTGTCTGAAGATCTCAAACCGCTTTGTATCAGTTGATAAAGCCTTACTTTGCACTTCCAGGAAGATAAATCTTACTGTCCTAGGGGAAGCCTGAGGCATAAAGAGGTCAGAGGGAGGCAGTGACAGAGTCCAGAAGTTCTGGCACCCTCTGCCCACATGTCCACCTCTGGCAGCTGGTGGAGTGCTCCTGCCTCTCCCTGAGTCTGATATTTAGCTGTTTGAATTTGGATATGCAGTGGGCGCCAAATGGGTTTGTTCAAAGGAAGATTTACTAAGACACGTGTAAGAGAGGGGAGGAGAAGAACCAGAGAGGTGGGAGGCACAGAAGAATCCAGCCCCCAGTGGCCTTGAAAGCAATCTGCAAGTGAGTGCTGTCTCCATGCTGATGGATTTGCTGTCACCTCTCCCTGGCATGAGGTGACAGATTTCTCTGTGGGATGAAGCCAGAACCAATAGCCATCCATCACTGGGAGGACAGGCAGGAGCAGCAGGGAGGCAGGGGGGGAGAAAGCAAGCCCTGGCAAAAGGATGCTCTGCCCTCCTTCCTTGTCACTGCTGGGTCATGGGGAAATAGGTCTTCTAGGGGATGGAATATTGGGGTCCACTACTGGAAGGATGGAGGGCTTTGAGTCTGGGGACATCACATGCACTTGGAGGGAAAGCTGCTTCCAGAAGGGAGAGTGCTCGACTTGGGAGACTTCTCTTGGGAATGTCATGACCATATTATATCATGTTGCATTGTTACCCAGCCATGGGGGGAAGGCTCCTGGAAGGGCTGGTGTTTTTGGCCTGGAGGTTGGAATTCCCAGCAGATGGAAGGGCTGGGAAGGGCACTGCTGTGTCTCAGCTGGGTCAGGGCTCTCCAAGAGGCCTGCCAAGGTTTTGCCAGCTCTGCCTCCTTCTGTGCACGAGCTCAGGGACTCTCCTGAACACCCCACATTCAGGAGACTTCTCTGTACAAGGGAGGTTAAACACCAGCAAAGGTGGCACAGCCTGGATGGGAACATTTCAGCTGGAATTCAGGAGATGCTTCTCTGCTTTAGGGCAACAGAGTTCTAGAGGGACCTCCAAGTGATGGTGCAGTGTAAGGTTAGTTTTAAGATGAGTCTTGGTCAATTGGAGACAGGGATGCAGCATCTATCTGTGATGGGAGACTGCAATGACAAACACTGGAGGGCTTTTTCTGCCTTTTATGACTATTCTTGATGAAACAACCACAACTTCCAGGTTCTGATAGTCCTGTCTGTGTTTTTACCACTCTTTTTTCATGTGTAAGTAAACACCAAGGAAGTTTGGAGCGTGGATTTTGCATTTGGAGAAAATCCAGATGCTTCTCTATATAGTTGATAAATGAGAGAACAGGCCAGATATGTGGAAATATTTCTATATGCCTGACCAGCCCATAAAGCCAAAAGGATGAAGCCACTTCATCCATTTGGATGTTCTTCTAAATCCTGCTAAGCATGTTTCTCAGCCCTTTATAATCTAAATAACTTGGTAAACCTAACTCCCCCAAAAATCTCTACGTAGAGTACTTATTTCTAAACTATTCTTAAAAAGACCTAAAAGGGGGAACTCCTCCCAGCTTTTTGCTGAAAAGCAAAGAGCACAGGAGTGTCCCTTTAAACTGAATTAGCATGCACAGACCCTGGGCTGCAGTTGAAGCTTTGCTGCTCCCAGGCCTCAGACTTTGCATCTGGTTTTTCATTTCCAGTAGGCTAATATGCTCTGACACTGCACCCCTCTGGGAAGTTGCTGACAGGCAGTGTCAATATTTCCTTCAGAAAAAAAAAAACCAACCCAAACCAACCAAACCCAAACACAACCCTCTGTAGTGTTGCTTTTCAGAATCAAATTATGGAAGCCTCTACCTGGAGAGAATGTTCCCAATGCATTTCCTGCATCCCTGGAGTACATTTTGTTGTTGTTGTTGTTGTCTTTTCCTTCTCCTCTTCAGAAAAGAAAAGGAATGTGAATATTCACTGTCATTTTTGGCAGCTGCCGGACTAGGTTGTACTGCTGTCTATGCCAGGCTGTTGTGCTGTCAGCTGGAAGTGCTCCAATATTCAGGAGTCAGGCACCCAAAACCTGGAGGTTGGCATGAAAAGTCAGGAAAATTAAAGACAGGCATTTGGAGGACTGCTTCTTTTGACTTTGCTTGTGGTGGTGTTGTTGTTTTACTTCTTCACTTTGACATTCTAACAGTTGTGCCTTCAAATTTTTCTATAAACTCGAAGGCTGGGAATTCTCCTGGCAAGTGAGGAAGATACAGGTCTCAGACATAAGCACTTGGCTCCAGGAGGGAAGGCCTTGTGAAAACCACTAAATATCCCAAGATTTTGGTGATAAATCACAGGTGTTGACAGCAGCTGAGCTGTATTTTCCCCAGGGCTCTGGTGGTGCTGTTGGGGAAGGAGAAATTCTCACTGTTCTTTTCCTCTCCATCTGGACAACCCACAACCCTGCCCATTGAAAGAGAAGGGATACAAAGGACACATCCTGACTCCCACCTGGGACACACTGTTGGCATCACTGGTGGGATTGCTCAGGGTCCAGTACCTGTTTTATTTCTTGGTAGTCCTTTTCCCTGAGTTCCCATAACCCTCAGGCAGGTGAGCCAGACAAAAAGGCAGCTCTCAGTAGCCTCACTTTTATTTGGGTTATCTGTGCAACAGTGAATTCCCTGCTTTGAAAAAGGCCAAGGTGAATTTCTTGAGCTTATATGGTTTATGTAGAATTTTAAATAGCTCCTTGTTTAGCAGGGAGCTGTTTACCTTAGAGCTGAATTAGCAGCACTGGATTAGCCAACTATGGTGCTGTTTTGCCCTTAAGCAGACTTGGAGTAAGCTGCCCAAAGTCAGCCTTATGAGGCTTTAATGGCTGGTATTTGGGGACTGTGGGGGGGGATTGTAAAGCCCAGCACCACCTCCCTGCCTTTATTCCCCTCAGCAGCAGCTCCTGTGGGGCTGTGTTGGCTGGTCCCACAGTGGGGACTGTAATCCCTGCTGAACTTGCAGCTGAATCACCATCTGGCCCCGGTGATTTACTGTCTCTGAGTTCCTCTGCTCGCTTCATAACTTCCTCCTTGGAGAGCTGGGTGTCTGCTAAGGCCACGTTCTGATTCCCCATGCAAAGGGCTTCCAGAATAGAAATCTCTCCATTGTCCTCCAAGGAAGAGGCAAGGTACACAATTAGCTTTCCTGCTACTTCCTTTTAAAGGGGCTGAGGGTTTATAACCATGCACACATCCTTCTTGCTGCTTATTTATGTGTTCTTCTGGCTTCAGAGAGCCTTTATTGCTAAATGTATTTCTTCTCGTGTTTTCTTATTAGCTACTCTAATTTCCTCTTTGAAACTCTAATGACATGGGTTATATTCGAAATGGCCACATATTAAGGGGACAATTGTCTTTCTCAAGGATGCTGAGAAAATTCTACCTCCCCTTAATCCCAAACACAGAAGCTCCTGTTGCAGTGTCCAAAGTGGCTCAACAATTAATGGGATGGTTTGAATTCCACCACACCCCCCCTTTCTTCATTCTCTTTTCTCCTAGATCCTTATGACTAAGGATCTAAAAGGACCTAAAAGAAAAAAAAAAAGCAGTCCTGTGGTTACTGCAACAACTTTTAAGTTGTTCCATTTGAAACAATTCAGCAACACAACACCTACAATTTTTATTTCTATTCCCTAGGTGAACACCCAGTGCCTGCACCCAAATATAATAACAAGGAACAAAAAAAAAAAAACAAAAACAAAACAAAACAAACAAAAAAACACAAACAAAAAAAACCCAGATATTTCTCTTTGTGAAGAGAAACCAGGCACATTCTTGGTCCTCAGCACTCCCATGCCAACTGCAGCAGGAATATCTGATGTGGATGCACCCTGGAATGGGTCTGGGTATGTCTGTGCTGGGCATCACCCAGCAGAGATCTCCTCCCTACCCTTGAATGAGCTAATCCCGACCTGGAAAAGAGAGAGTACCTGTTAGATACTCCACCCTAGGTAATTACGTAATTACCTGAGACTGGGGTTAATTACTCTGGGTGGATGGTCACACATGACTGTGCTGGTTCTGGGCTCTTTGGGAGCTCTGGGAGGTGTGGATGGACAGGCTCCTGTGGGGCTGCCTCTGATATTTCTATTCAGATGTGCTCTGCGATCCCCTTAATGTATCAGGACCTCATGAATGCTGAATTAATTAACTTTCACTGTGATTTCATGGCTATTTAATGATCTCTTTGTTATGGGTGGAGAACTGAGGAACAGAGCAATTAGGGACTGTCTCAAGGTCACCCAGGAATTCTCTGGGAGGGCTGGAGGTTGAAGCCTATCAGTGATTTCTCTTTTGAACACTTGTGGGCAGGTGCATCAGCTTGGAAACTGCATCCCAAGGATGACTTGCTGCACTGTAGTTTTTGGGGGGTGTGTGGGATGATCAGCTCTCAAGAACTGTGGGTTCAGTCAGAGGCTTTTAGATAAGCCCTGGCTTTGGCACTGCAGCTCTGTTCAAGTGCAGGAATGAGATTAAAGGTGAAGTTTCAGCCTGGAGCTCAACCCCAGGCAGGACAGAAAATAGAACCAAGTGAGGTCTCAGGGTTTTTCCCCCAGCCTGGAGACGCTCTGTTGGCCAGAATGTCACTTCTGATTTTATTTGTGCTGTTCTCTCGTCCTTTCTCATTAACCCCTTCTCCTGTGTGACTCCTCAGCCTGCACAGAGCTCTGCCCTGCAGCCCACGTGGCTGCTGGGGGAATCATTCTGCCTCTCTGAACAGGAATCCCCAATATGTGGATTTCCTGCTCTTCTCTCCAGGCTCTCCTCTAGTCTTCCCTGCTTCTCCTTGTTTACATTTTAACTATTTTGTGGCTCTCCTTTCTCACAACACCCTAGTCTGTGCCAGCTCTCCCCTTGGCTAACCTCAAATATTCCTCCTCCCTACTCTACCTTCTTGCCACCCTGCCTTGAGGATGATGGCAGGACTGGAGCCAGGGGTTGGCAGACCTGTGTGCTGGGCCAATAACAGATCTTGCTGTGTGTTTGGACAAGCTGAGTTTTATCTTCCTCCCTGCCTCGTGCAAAGTGTGCCAAGGGGGAAACTTTGGAAGTTGCTTATTGAGGTTTCAGGATTTGGTGCCTCCCCACTGCCCATCAGCTCTTCCTTCCCAAGGCAGTGGCTGCTGCTGTGCTGGGTGGTCTTGTCAGTTTTGGTGGTGCCTCTCAGTAGGTTTTGGGTGCATCTTCCACTTCATCTTCAAAGCACTTTGCAGATGTGACACTCTTTCTGTGAAAATTGGGGTTAACCGGTTCCCCCACTTCTGGTATGAAGCAGGTACTGTGGAAACAGGCTACTGTGCACTGTGTAACTGGGATCTGGATGGGAAAGAGCTGGAATTTGCTGCTGTCCATACAGGAATTCCTAGGTTCAGGCTTAATGTAAATTATTAGTGAATAAGCTCTGGAACACTCCCAAGTAACAGTGTAGGCCAGTCTCATGTTCACTGAAGCTGCAGGAATTGCATCACCTGGGAAGAGGGAGAACCTGCTGATCCCACTGTTTGCTTTAACTGTAAAGGGAGGGAGATTCTTCTCCACCAAATGGATCTTGTAGGTGTTACTGGTGGTGAGAGGAATAGCGTTGTGGAAGGTGTTTCCAACACACCGAGTGGCCCAGGGTGCTTGTGCAACTCTGCCTCGTGACTACTCCTTCCCAAGGTGTCCATAAGGGGCACTGCAGGGTAAGGAATGGGGACACCACACTGGTCCCAGAGTGAGGGTTTGGCATCAGAGGACCCCACTGGGTACAAACAGCCACCCCAAATAACCATGAAGGCCTGTCTGCACTTAGGGTTTCCACGGCGTGGTAGGAGCTGGGATGGAACTCACCTGGCTGTGAATGAATTAGATTATAAAAGTCTGTCATGTGCCTTGTCACTTGTTCCCTGCTATTCTTGTCTCTCTTAACAGATCTTTGAGAGTCAAGTGACTGTAGGGCAAGAATGTACCAATAATTCTTTGTTGTAAAGGCTGAGAAGCACAAAGCAAATGAAAAGATGTCTGGATGGATGAGATGGTGTATTTTGTGTATGGTATCTGTGTGTCTGTATTACTTTGCCTCTGTTTCTGGCACAATCTGGATATAAGCACATGTACTCAGCCCTACAGGTATGAATGGGTGCTTAAGTACCCAGAAGAGAGCCTGTGAAGGTGTTTAAAGACCTGTATTTGTGTGCTGAAGTGTCTGTGCCTGGCACAGATATCTCTGTGTGCAGTCAAACACAACCTTTTAAATGTGGGGCAGAATGACAACTTTCTATGGGAGCCATGGCTGAAAGGCACAGAGCAAGGCATGTCTAAGAGAATTTTAAAACCAGAAACACTGAGTGCATCATTAGCAGTGTTTTGATTCCAGAATTCCCAGGGTTTGCTGCAGATGCAATGTTTTCTCATTGGAACATCACTCAGGTTGAAGAGGGCACTCAGGGCGGTTGTGGTTTGAGTGAGCACTCTGTGGAGACCATGTGCTATTAAAAGCACCTCCTGGATGGTGCAGGGTACTGAGGGACTCTCTGAGGTAACAGCAGGTGAGAGAACACCTTGGGTTCCTGTCTAGGTGAGCTGGTCCTCACATACTGTTATAACCTGTCAGTGCTTATTCAGGTGTGTGTCAGGAGGTGGTGCCAGCACCTGTTTGAAAAGGAGACAGGATTTCAGCTTGGAAAGGACTGACACACGGCCCTTCCCCCACTGCAGCACCCTGGCACAGCCCCTGCCTGATCACCTGGTCAGGAAAGGAGCAGAGACACCTTTGTCACCACCGGTTGGAGTTGCTCCTGTACCTCATGGATCTGATGGCAGACAGGCCACTTGAAGCTCTGAGGCCCCTCTGATCACAGAGACTCTTCCACCAGCAGGGTGGACACAGAGGAGCTGTCAGTGGAAGGCTGATCCCATGTCATTACAGTCTCAGCTTCCTTTTTCCCTGTTTCAAGCAGATTGGTGCACACACACACTGGAAATGGGAAGTTCTGTCTCCTTTGCAAGATTGGCCTCCAAAGAGTTAATCCATGCGAAAGAGGGGAGAGGAAGGGGCTGCTCTGAATTTCTGTTCCCTGGATTCCAGCCATTCCACTTGGGCTTTGGCTCAGCAAGTCTTCCAATCCTCCCTCCTTGCCCTTTCCTCCTTTCAGGGCTTTCATGACAGTGGAAATCTCCGTTCCTTGGCTCTTCCCAGTGGAAGCCCCACTTCGGAGCAGCAGTAAATCTCTTACTGCAGCCTGGCCAACTCCACTTTCTCAGGAGGAGGGAGTCAAGCCTGGGTTATCACCTGCTTGTGGTCTCATCTATCACCTTGAATTGTGTTGCAGGATGAAATTACTCATCCAAACCTAATGTTAAATTTAATCAGGTCTGGAGCAGAGAGGATTAATGGGCTGTGCACGCACAGGCACACGTCTGGCAAAGGGGCTGCAACCCAGGCCAAGTTTGAAAAGCTTGCTGGAAATTAGGAAGCCAATCACCAGGTAGGGTAGGGAAGGCTGCAGGAATCCTGCATCCCTCTGCAGGGAAAACTTGGGTTGTGGGACCAGCTTCCTCCTGGTGCAAGTGGAGATGACTCCTCGTGGAGTCATCCATGTAAGAGTTTATCCAAAGGGGAGCAGTGTCTCTCCTGTGCTCCTTGTATAGATGGAGCAAACCATGGAAGAGGAAGGCTTTTAGTAAATGACTGTATAAGCCATAAATACATTTGGTGGAGACCAACAGCATCTGTGTTGTGCCTGGAGAAATAGTGTCTGTGCAAGAGCAGAGCCTTGGGGGATGAACTGTGTGGGAATGTTTAGCAGTTGCAGAAGTCAGATGTCAAAACCCAGGACAAAGAAGCTCTTAGAGCTCCCCTGAGTGCCTGCTGGAGGATGCAGAACACTTTGCAGGACTGACCTGGGGCTGGGAGCTGGGAAGTGTGGGTTCTCTTCCCTGCTGTGCTCACTGCAGTGGTCTGGGACAGCTCTGGGAGCTCAGTGGGGCTTCATCTCTCGTGCTAAGCTGGACTGGGAAAGTGGGATGTCACAGGATGCCCTTCAGCCTGACAATCCATGAGCGTTCCTGGCCTGCAGCAGTGAGGAGTTGGCAGCCTCTGACTGTTCTGTGCCTGTTGAGTAATTGAGGGGTGCAAGCACTACAGATACTTAGCATCCCTAGAGTGCTTTGTGTATGAAGCACTTGACAGAAGCCAGGCCCTCACCAGTGCCCTGGTGACAGGCCTGAACGAGCCCTGTTGCTGTGATGGGGACACTGAGGCACAGAGTGACTGTGGGTGCTGGGTGCTCTGGTTGTGCCCTCCCTCCCACTCCAACCCTTAGATCACACTGCCTTATCACCTGACAGTGTTTCTCAAAATCAACAGCCTCATAAAGCTTTTCATCATCATCTGCAGATGCCGTGAGGAGCCCATTTTTTACCTTCACGGGAGGGGAAAAAACCAAAAACCAAATGAAAACCCAACCTTCCCCTAAGAAAACCTCCCGCCACAGAAACCCTCTCTAATAAGTAAAGTAAATGTGTTTGAGGGGGTGGGTAGTTCACCCCCAAAGCAAACAGGGTATTTCTCTCTCTCAGGTTTGGCTAAAAAAAGCAAATAAACCACAGAGGAAGCACGTCATGGTGCAAACCATAACCAGATGGTGTGGGTGAGAGCGTGGGAGGGGAGAGGGGGTTTCTCCGAACGGAATATGCATGTGAAAGAGGAGAGCTACAGAGAAAGGCACTTACCAGAGAGACCTCTTGTTTGTGTGAGGGTTTGGGTTGCCCCCAGCCTGGCTGAGAGTCCTCCCCGGGGGAGGACTGGGGGAAAGTCTGTGATTGAAACCGAGACTTCTGGGGGCTGCGAGTGGAAAGTAAACTAGGGCAGGACTCCCCAGAATCAGCAGCAGCCTGAAAAACACCTCACTGAGCTCCTTTCTTTTTCTGTCTCACAGCCCCATGCTGTCAGGTGCCTCTCTTGCTTGCCACCCCTTTTCTAAGGTTCCCAGAATTCCATTTCTGTCCCTACTCCTTCCCCTCACCTCTCCTTTGCGTCGGGTGAGGTGGAGAAAGAATGTTTTTCCCCCCATGGTGGTGGTTGTGTCAGGTGGTTTGTGGCAGTGGAACAAGCAGGGCATTCATGCTGGACACTGCTTTTGCTCCTGTAAGATGTGAATCCCCTCTTGCAAGGCAGCCAGAGCTGCTGTTGGACCCTCCTGCCTTCGGTGCTGGAAGGAACAGGGAAGCTCCACCATGCAGGGCCATAAACCAGCCCAGCTGTGGTGGAGCCTGTGGGCACATTGGGTTAAAGGTCTCCTTCTCCTGCCCCTTTGGTTTGGCTCAGTCCTGCCAACATGTTGCAGGTCATTTTTTGGCACAGGGGATCAAGCAAAAACATGAGCATGAAACAATTAGAAACGTGGCTCAGCTCTGATGTTTTGTGCATCCACGTGCTCACATCCTCAGAAGTGTCAGCAAACAGCCTGCAAGTCAAGAGTGCATCTCTGTACATATTATTTGAAGCATCATCAGAATGTGGACAAGCTAAGCAGCAAGGGAACAGGCCTTAGGACTGCTTGAGAATGTTCATCTTCCATGTATCGCTCGGCCACAGTTTCCCCAAAAGGCATCAGGGACAGAAATAATAACAATATTTTGAGAACTGTCTTCAAGTACTCCTGAAATATTAACCCTCACTCTGCCTTAGGCAGGAGGGATGAGCGTGGCCACTGTAGGTGAGGAGACAAGAGGCACAAAGAAGTGAATTGCCCAACTGTTCATATCACCAGGGTCAGGAACAGACAGGTGGGCAATATAAGTGAGAAGCTGAATGGGTTTGTGTGAGGTACATGCATGGGAAGGTGAGGGAAAAATAAGGAAGAATGTGTGAGAGAATAATTAGGACAACTGGGTGAGCACCAGCAGGAGGGCCCATGAATAAGACATGGTTGATAGGAGCCTGAAGAGGAATGTGGTGTCATGGGAAAACACCCTGGGACAGTGGATAAAAAGGTGGAGAGAAGAGGTTTATGGGGTGCAGGATGTGGAAATACAAGAGGGAGCAGTGGTGAGGCTGCAGAGTGTGGGATCTGCCAGGAGCAAGAAGAGTGAACGGAGCTGGCTTTGGAAAGAAGCAGAGTCACAGACTTGAGGATGGAGATGGGGATGAAGGTGTGGATGAAGCACGTGCAGTGGGGGAGGAAGGTTTAACAGAGGGAAGGGGGGGTGTGCAGGGTTTGGATGGGTTGGTGCTGGGAGGGTTTGGCTTGTGCAGTGCATTCCCAGGGAGAGCCCCGAGTGCCGTCCTGTCGGTGTGAGTGATGTGGCTCCAGAGGGCACTGGGAGGGGGGGGGGTTTGCGCCCTGGGTACAGCAAAGTTATGCATTTTCCACCCACGGAGCGTTTCAGGAAAGAGCTGCTGCAGCTCCGCTGGCAGGAGGGAGGTTTGGGCAGATCAGCTTCGCCAACCAGAATGACAAGGGAAGGGTAGAGGGGAAAAAAACCCAACACAAAAAAAATCCGCCTGTTTGTTCCCCCAGAGCAGAGAGGTGGGTGTTCAGCAGCCCCACACACGCAGACAGTGACTCCCAGATCATCACCATGTCTGCAGAGCAGAGCTGCAGGCTTTAGGCATGCCAGGGATATTTTTCAACAAAATAAAATACAGATTTATTTTTTTTTCCCAGTAAGCACCGTGTTAGCTTCTGCTTCCCTCCCCACTTCCCACCCCAGCAGCACACAGGCAGCTCCCATCCCCTGAGTGTTCAGTTACTGCTGCTGCACACTAGTTATGCACCGTGGAGTAGCTTGAGGGGATGGCAGGAGCTCTGGAGAGAGTGGGACACAGGAGGAAATAAACACCAGCAGCACTGCCAGGATCTAAAAACAGTGTTACTGGAGCGGAGGGAGTTCTCTCCCTGCTTTCATCCTCTTCCCCCTCCACTGGGGAAGAGGATGGGGACGTGGATATCACTGGGGCTGTGTTTACAGCTGTGTTTCCCTCCACCATCCACCAAGGTGTGATGTGACACTCTCCCATTGAGGTGGGTCCACAGACTTCTCGGGGTGAGATGTGGCTCTGCAGCAGGTAGTGGAGCTGATCTTGTGTTCTGGCTCTGAGTGAGGGTGTGGGCTGTGTCTCAAGGGATGTAGGATTTCAGGAGCCCCTCTTTGGAAGGAGAGCAGGAGTATGGCTTGTCTTTGCCATCTGAGAATGGGTAGAGATTCATGGCATGTAAGGTTTGTTCTTTGGGGTGAAGACAGGGGTATAAAAGGAGCCCTTGGAATTAAGTCCTCAAAACTGAAGGAAGTTATGTCTTCCAGGGAAAATGAGGCACAGGGAAATAGGAATGACATGGGTTCATGAGGGGAAATAGTAACAGAGGCCAAAACTGAGCAACTCCTGCAGATTGGGGTATCAAGCTGCCATTGCTTGTACCCAAAATACACCCTTCCTTTTGCAGGTGAGACCAGAACTGACCAGGACAGAACTATGACTACTCAGCAGTTTTGGTGGTGACAAAGTGCTGCCTCACAGGTGACTGCACTAACTCTGGGTGTTGTGAGCAAGTAACTCTGCAGTGACAGACACAACTGGTGGATTTAATGGCTGGGTTTATGTGGACAGCAGGCAGGGGGTCTTAGGGTCACAGTGCAACTCTTCATGCAGTAGGTTCCTTCCTGATCTCTGCAGATTTGCTCTTAGACAGAAACCTGCCCCTCTCAGTGGCAATTGCTGTGGAATCAACACCACAGCTTTAGGACCTTGGACCCCATTTCTGTTCCAAACTTCTTTTCCTTCTCTTAACTGTGCATGTGTTACTTAATCTCTGCATCCCCATGAGCTACTTGTGGAGTTGATTCTGAGGCAGAATGTGGCTTCTAGGCTGTAATCCCTCAGAAATACATATCCTTAGGGGGAATTCTTCTCCAAATGCAGACTGTATGGCTTAGGCTAATTGCTGGCCAGTATTAGGAAAAAGCATTGACATGACGTGGTGTTGACTACAACTCGTTCCACAGTCATCACCTCAAGTGAACTCTCATTTATTTAATGGCTAAGTTGGATTTTCCTTCATTTGAGTATTGTTAGGAAGAACTTTTTGGTTCTTCCTGGTTAAATATCTCTCATGCCAAATTTCCCCACCTTTACACTGTCCCTGACAGGCGTGGGGTGGGTTTGGCTGCTGAATTCAGCCCCGTGTCCTGTTCCATGGGAAGGGTGTTCATGTCCCAGTGCAGCTGGGATACAGCTGCTGGCTGGCACCAGAGATGGGAATCACATCAGCCCTCCCACCCCTCCCTCTTGGCAAGGGGTGGGGCAGGAGAGAGGACGGGAATTGTAGAAGGCAGTTCTGATGAAATCCATCTCCCTTTGCTGGCCCTCCTCGTGGAAGCAATCCCATCAAAACAGAGATGCAGATGGTCTCACCCCTGGAGCCAATGCCTATGTCAAGAGCCTTAGAAATGTGAGACCATACCACCAATGAAGTTCAAACAGCCCTGAATATCTGCTGTCAACACTGAGGAGATTCCCCCACCCTCCTCTTCCTTTTTTTTTTTTTTTTTTGTAGTTGCTGATGCCTTTCTTGTTTTGTTTCTTTTTATTTTGGTTGTGTATGTTTTGTTTTCTGTCTTTAGGCTTTCTTAGGGGCCTAGAGAAAGACTGATGCAAAAACAATCAGTCCTACTTGGATGGCCTTGATAAAGGGTAGAGATCCTATTTGGAGATCACATCTGGAGGGGTGTTTTCTAGGGATATCTCTGTATCTCTTGGCAGTCTTGGATGGGCAGTGAACACAGACAGCTGAGTAACCCTCTCACTCTTCTTAGCTTTTTCTTTCTGGTTTCTGAAGTAATAAATGGCAGGGATCAAAATAAATCAGTGTATGTAGGGAAGAATCCAGAGCATTTGGACATGCAACAATTCACTGAATATTCGCAGAAAGAAAGATAGAGAATTAATCAGATCAGCAAGCAACTATGAATCTAAAGGAAATATAACCATGATAAAATTCCTGATGCTGGAGCAGCGTGGAGTTTAATCACTGGAGATTTTGAAAAGCTTGTGTATGTTTTTGAGACATTTTTATTCTTTCAGTCATGTCTTTTGAGATAAAAAGTAATAAGCTAATTAAAATGTACCCAAGCGTGGCTGTGAGTAATAAGATGAGAGTATGGACATTAAAAAAATCCAAACAAACATACATTAAATTCTTTCATCTAGTTCAGAGTGTGCAGTCATGTTCCAAACTTTCTGAACGTTGGTGCTGTCAGTGGGAATACAGGATTCATTAAATGCTTGAAGATTCCATCCATTCCTCGGTCAGACAGGATTCAGTCACGCTGGAAAGGCCTGTTTTGCACTGTGGTGGTCAAAAAGCTTGTGTGGCACGAAGAGGAGACCCAGTGCTGTAAGTGATGAGGAAACTAAGCCTCAGTTGAGTCTGGCCAGAGCTCCAGAGCCCATGGATCAGGGAGAGGTTCAGAGACAAGTGGCAAGTCCAACAGGGTCATGTCAGCGAGCAGGAATTACAGTTCTTTACCTCTTTGCAGGAAGGGGCTGCACCAGGAGCTCCATCACTCTCGTTCTTCCTGCTGCCACAGCGTTGTTTCCATTTCCTGCCACTGTGGTGAGAAAAAGCCCTCACGCTGCTGCCTCCTCCTCCCTTGGCCTTTCAAACGCCCCCTCCCCACCCGAGGCTGCTTTTTGACACAGGATGTGCTCCCGAGGAGGACCTGAAAGACAAATTGTGCTGAAGGGGTGCCCCCCTTCCCACACACTCTGGTGATCTCCTGTCTGCTCTTGGAAAGAAATGCCTGCTGGTTAAAGTGGTTCCAGTAAATACCCAGTGAGTAGGTAGGTAATTTCCATAATACAGACAAGCCTCAAGAAAAGACATCCCCAGGGTTTGGTCTGCAGCAGAGAAATCACCTCTTGCTGACACAGGCTTGGAGAGCTGTGCTCAGTCCTGGTTCAGCTTTGCTGAGGGTAGTTTTGACCCTTGCCTGCTGTAAGGCTGCTGAACGTGCTTTAAACCCCATGTGTCTGAATTCATAGTGAACCTGTTAGGAAAAAGGTGTTTTTCCAGTGTGGGATGGGGATGGGGACAAGTGGGCATGCAGAGAGCTGATGTCATCCTCGTGCTCTTCAGTAAAGGAACTGCACCCTACCACTGCTGGTAATATCTGTCCCTTGGAAAACTCTGCTCCAACTCAACATCTGGTTTTCCAAATGTCTCTGCAATGCTAGGGTTTTTTTTCCAAGTGCTTTTCCAGCTCAGTTGGCTGACTTGCTCCTGGAGGTCAAGTGACTTGCCCCCATAGGTCATGCAGCAAGCGAGCACTTTGATCCTGGTCCCAGCAGATGAGATCAGTTTGAGGCATTTCTGCTGCCAGTGGTGAGATCTGAACTTCAGGCTTTGGAGTCAGGGCGTTTCCAGCATCCCAGATCTCCGTGTGCCGGACGCTGGGAGGACTGTGGGGAAAGGTTTAGCTGTTTGCTTCAAATCTGACCTGATCTCAGGTCTGAAAGGAGAAAGGCTTATTCTGTAAATGTATTGAAGGTGTGATCTGCTGCCCGTTCTATCACTCCATTCTTTTCCCTCAAAGTTTGGACTCTGCCTCGCTCCAGCACTGCCTTTCAGCTGCAAGGTGTTTGGTTCTGTGGGCCATGAGCCCTGATGGGCCTTCTGGAGCTGCTGATCGTTTGGCTCCTCCTGGAATTCACAACCCTTACTAATAAATGGGTTTCAGCTCCAGCAGCATTTTGAGCAGAATGGCAGGTCAGTCCTTTTGAATAGCAAGGACTAGTTCTGCCAGCTGGTTTCTCCTGCAGGATACACACAACAACATGCAGGCTCACGGGGCTGCGTGGGTATTTCTGTTGTGGGAGTGGGTTGGAAAGGTTGGCTGTCTCCACCGAAACTCGTGCCCTGCAGCTGCTCTGCTGTGGAGGCCACTGTTGTTACCTCAGAGCCAGGCAGTGCAGGTACCTTCTGTACCCTCCTTTCCCATCCTCCTTGGAAACCTTGTCACCATTAGGAAGGCTGAGTGAAAATTAAAAAGCACTGCCTGGCCACCTGCCAGGAATATCTTAATGCATAAAACCTCCTTCTGCAGGCAGGCAGGCAGGCAGGCTTGGATGAAGCCTAAGGTATTCCAACTATTGCTGTTCTTCCTCTTGCAGCCCTTTCCAGCATCCAGCAAGGGGAGCTGAGAACCTGCTGCCTTCCCTTTCTCCGTCACAACAGCACCAGGCTGTCCCCAAGCAAAGAGGCAGCACCTCTGATCAGTTCACAGCTTGCAAGGGGCTGACTCCATCCTGCTGCATTTGCTGGACTGGGATTCTGGCTGGGAGAGCTCTTGGATGGGAGCCTGCACACCAAGGGGCCTAATGTGCTGAACAGCTGGGGCAGGGACATATTTCACATCCACACTTCACTCCCAGGCCACTTGCTCTGTCCCCTGTGTCTCAGGAAGGCCACACTTCCCCCTTATTGCTTCCCACTTCTTCCAGCATGAGAGCATTCCCTTTCAGGAGGTTCCCCTCCCAGTTTTCAAAACTCTTATCATTCCTTCCTTTTTTTCTATGGAACTATGGGGGGTTCAAGGTCTCTTGTTCAACACTAGACTGCCTTTAGGCAAGTTCTGCTATCAATTTCAATAGGTTCAATTTTGGTTCATGTGAGTTTGGGAGCCTAAGAAGGGTTCTGTGGGGAGAATTCTCCTCAAGCTGTGTTTTTCCATCCTTGTTCTAGGCTCAAGTCCTGTGCTCCTCCCTCAAGGTTTGTATCAAGGACAAGATCTCTGTCAGGGAAGGGAAGTGGTGGCACACGGTGTTTCTGGCCCTCTGCAAGGTCTCAAAGCCATCTCAGTTGCCTCTGCGGTGCCAAGAAGGGAGGCAGATGCTGATAAATTCCTATCTGAAAGTTTTATTTGTAGTGGCTTCACTGGAGAAATACAGTTTTGTCCTTTTCTGCTTCCTCAGCTACTGTTGGGGAAAGGAGAGAGATGTTGTAGGTGTGAGATCTGCAGAGCAGGTGATTCCTGAATTAAGGGCTGTCTCGAGCGCTTAAGTAGTAAAATAACTTCTGTTATTTTATGTTAGAAAATAACACAGAAGATTGAAGCTGGAAAGAAAACCCTTATGAGCAGCACCACAGCTTCCATCTCCCCTTTGGACTGGGAAGTTAAAGCAGCACTTTTAAAGTTCCTGTGTTTAGTGTTCCTGGCATTCAGCTTGGCAAGGCTGTTCGCCTCTGGCCTTGGCTTTTACATTCATTTTAGTAACTTCCCATTCTGATTATCCTTTGACATCGATATGTGCATGAGCATGAGAACTCACATCACCCTTCCATGCAGGCAATGAGGCCAATCTTTGAGATGTCTCCAGAAATTGGACTTTAAATTACTTGAATTCTTGTTGCACACGTTGGGTCCTTCCTGGCAGCGTGAGGATGGCAGATTCCTCTGTTTCCTTCGGTAGGTGATGAACCATCAGGAGACTGAGGAGCAGAGAAGTGAAATGGCTCAAGGTTTGCATCCAGTGACAGCTGGAGGACAACCCCCAGGATGCCCAGCTGCCCCCAGCCTGCCCGTGGCACGTGGGAGATGTCAGGAAGGAGCCCTGATTTCCCTGGAGCCCCATGGCTGGCGGATGCTGCCCATGGTTTTCCTGCAGCACAGCCACAGCCACGTTTCCACCACACACATGGAGCTCCAGGGCAGCTTGCAAAGAATGCCATTCATTCATGCAACTCCCCACCCCCCCTGAGGGCAGTGCCCCCAAACTGGGGATTAAAAAAAAAAAACCAACCTGGGGGGTTTGCACATTTTTTTGCTCCCCCCCCCTTCCTTTCCCTACCTTCATGCTTTGATTTAAAATCAAAAAAAAAAGGCTTTTCTGCCTCCCAAAATGCAGAGGCACACTCTAGGTTGGCCTCTGTGAGCCTTTGCTGGCCAAATTATGTGGCAGTGGTGCTGGGAGAAGTGGGTAGAGAGGGGACAGAGCTGCTGCCATAAGGCTTTTTTTTTTCGCACTTCTTGCCAACATAATCAAAATAACTCACACCTAATAAAATAAAATGCAGAATCCAAAAGCCTTCCTTCCCTCCAGCGGTTTGTCTGGATCCCATTCCTTGAAGCTGAGCTGAGAATGCAAGAGGGGGGGGGTTATTTTGGTTTTGTTGTTAATTTTTTCTAGAATGAAAAATACCAACAGCAGGGCAGAAGGTGCAGCTCATTTCTGACACAGACAGAAGTCGAGTGTTCCTAAAGCTGCTCCTTGGTGGGGACCAAAGTTAATCTTTGGGGTTTTTCTTTTTCTTTCTTTGGGGTTTTTCTTTTTCTTTCTTTCTTCCTTTCTCTCACCCCTTTTTTTTCTATTCAGTTTAGTCTTTGCTTACCACAGACAGGTGGGGTTTATCCCCCTCCTTCTCTGCTCTACATATACGTGTGTGTGCTTTTCCAATCAGTCCTGATATGCCTTTCCCTTTGCTCTGCTTCCATTTTTCCAGCTGTAAATCTCCAAAGTGCTGGACAGTGAATGTGGGAAGCATCAGCACTCCTTCAGTGTGCCAGGAATGACCAGAGATGATGGATCCAAAGGTGCTAAAAAAATGAAGGAGAGCATAAAGGCAAGAAATTCCCCACAATGCAGTGGCAACCCTCTGTGTTCATTAACTCTTTTGCATCTCCTGCATATGTAAATTTTAACAGTGAAAGGGTCAATTAAAATGCAAAATTCTTGTGAGCACAGCTGTGACCCCACCAGGAGCTCCCTGCTCACCTTTGCAGGCCGTGCCATGGGACACATGAACCCCTCCAGACTGACTCCAGGGGTGGGGTGGGATGTGAGGGAAGAGCTGCCATGGGGAGACACGTGTGGTCCTGCAAATCACCCCAATAACCTGTGCCACAGCTCCCCAGGGCCCATTTGGGATGAAGGACGGATTGAAGCTCCTTCCAACTCTTCCAGTAAATCTTCACTGTCATTCCCACCAAAGGAGAAAGTGAGAGGCAGGAATATTAATGTGACTCAGCAAGTCACTGATGGAGTCAGTGATGGAGCCTGTGGACACTGGTCTTGGTGTTTTTATTTCTTTAGCTACAGAATTATCTACTACATGATTTATATTCATGTTTAATGTTGGGTTTTTTTACTGTCATGCATATTTAACAGGCATCTAACAAATGACTAAATCCCATAGCTTGTGCCACTGCAGCTATGAAAATATGCAATAACCCAATGCCTCTCCTCTTTGTTTCAGATTTGGCTAATGACAGAGAGAGAAGAATCCTGCCCTTCAAACACAGGTAAATGCCTGAAATCTTTGGGGTCTGTGCATTTGCTCTTTAAGGCACAGGTTGTCCACCTTTATTACTGGCTAAATTATGTCTTAGAAACTGTTCTTCCCCATCCCATCAGGACTTAGAGATTTTTAAAAATGCATGTATTTTTTTAAAAAAACACTAAAATTGATAAGCAAAGGTAACAAATAGAAGACAAAACTGCTGTATGATACGAAGGTAAAGGAATAAGCTCCATCTGCCTACCTGGCAACCCCCAATTCTTTAAAGAGGCAGATGCAAAGTAAGTGGGAAAATTGAGAGTGCTGATCAAAACCCAGCTCTCTTCAGATCATTACAGTATGGAACATCCTTGAGTGGAACAGAGTTCTCATCCAAACCTGTAATTTTCAAGTAATCACCGAGTTTTGAGCATTGTCATGTTACTACCAGCAGTAGCCAGCACGTGGGAAGGAGGCAGCAGAGGGGTTCTATTAACAAAATATTTTCATCAATGGCATGTTTAAAAGCTGAAGCCAAAGTCATCCCTCATGAATTCCTGCGTGTATCACTGGCAGGAGAGTGAACATGCAGCAAAGGAGGGAAAAAGTCTGATCACAAACAATTAGAGACACTGGGCGAGAGGGGGAACACAGTAATTTGCAGGTTGGGGTGGAAAAACATCAATGCTCAATTCTGTGTATTGAGCTATTATGTGTAAGTTATTATTAACAATATAATTGCTCAGCTCAGGTGCTGGTGGCAACAGATTTCATATGACAAATATGCCTCCAGCATAACTCAATTCTCTTCACTGTTGTTTGACCAAGGATGAATTAACTTGTTTATGTCTGGGAAAGATTTTGATAAAGGCAGCCTATACCAAAAGGCCTGGAATGCTGAAAAGGGAGGGCAAGATGAACATAATTGTTTTACAGAATATTCTTGACCCCTGACAGTGAACCTGTTGGCACAGGATTCGAATATGCCACAGTCAGATACACAGGCAGTAGCAGTGATTCTCTTTGCATTCACCATCTCCACGTAACACTGAACTAGCAGCTCAATTTTCAGTATTGAAAATACAGATTAATTGTTGCTTTAACCTGTTGCAGCACAGACACAAATCCATTGAGATGCACAGTTCTTCAACCATTACCAACACGGTCCAAAATCTGTCTTCTTCCTCACTATTTCAAAGCTAGATTGTGAAACAATTTTGGAGAAACAATAACAATAGTAAGATAGCAACAGATCAATTTTATCTCCTTAAATATCAAGGAGGAATGAATTTCCTTAATGCCTTCCACAACAGGCTGTTACCCTGAAGGAGGGGCAATGCTGGCTTGGTAAAAAGCAAAAAAAGGGAGGGAGGGGGATGCAGCCACTGGGGAAGCTCTCGCTCCTTAAATCTATTTCCAATTGACTTCTTTGCAGTCTCCATCAGCCCAGGTGCCCTTTGGAGAAGTTTTGGTCCAGCCACATCAGAGTTTTGCTGCTGTTACTAAGGGGAACCAAACTGCTCTGGGCTGGGCTGGGCTGGGCTGGGCTGGCAGAGCAGTGCCGGGGGCTCCCTCCCTCCCTCCCTCCCCACATCGCGGAATCCTTCGGGTTGGAAGGGACCTCTGGAGCTCATCCAAGGCAGGGTCCCCTGGAACAGGTGACACAGGGAGGCACCCAGGCGGGTTTGGAACGTGTCCAGAGAGGGAAACTCCACTCCCTCCTCCCCGGGCAGCTGTCCCGGGGCTCTGCCACCCCCTGTTCCAGTGCCACCCACCCTCGACGTGCAGAAGTTCTTCCACGCGTTGGGGCGAAACTTCTTTCTTAGAACCCAGTTGGAAGGGACCCGTCAGGGCCGTGAACTGAGCAGCGTCAGTTTGCGGCCATCCCTCCTCGTCCCGTCGCCGGGCACCAGTGGGAAGGCTCTGGCACCGTCCTCCCTCCGCCGCCCCCTCGTCCCCGCCGCTTCCAGGAATCCTTTCCCCCCGCGCCGCCCCCGCCGCGCCGTCTGGGGCCGGGGAGCGGCTCTGGCACCGCTGCCCGGGAGATGCTCCTGCCCGGGGGAGGGCCGGGATGCTGTCCCGGGACAAATAACCCCCGGGGATGGGCGTGCAGGGGAAAGAGGGGAGGGAAAGGCTCGTTCTGCAGCATTGCTGTGATGTAATTACGCGAGGTTTAAATGAGTGTTTTCCTGCTGGAAAAAAGTCGCTGTTGTTTCACTCCCTCCCCCCGAGGTCCACTGCTCAGGATCACCCGATCTATAGGTTTGAAATGTCAAGCCCAGTGTAGGCACAAAGATTCCAAGAATCTAATTTTCAGTCTAAAAGAAAATGCTTTTAGAGAAAGAGAGAGAGAGAATGGCTGGCTGTGTTTCTGCTGTGCTGAGAACCCGCAGTTCCCATGTGAAAATCAGCTCATCCTTTATCTCTCCCTTTATAGGACCTGTCCATTGTTCTTGCCTGGATCCACCCCAGACTCAGTTCAAGTCCACAGCGAAGTTGGGACCGTGTCTCCCCAGGAGCCATCCAAGGTGTCAGGGCTGTTATCCCCACCTCAGAGGAGGGAACTGAAACGTGCCCGAGGTCACCCAGGGAAATCTCCACTAGACTGGCACCTGAATCATTCCTTCTGGACACAGAAATACTAATTTCATCACCCACATCTGAGCAGAGCCCTGAGCTGTATGGTCTGGCTGTATGGAAGATGTGGGTATTCCTGGTGTTGGTCCCACTCCTTTTTAAGCTCAGTGGTGAATTTCATTGGCAGTGGAATGAGATCTAGCCAAGTATTTTTTATGGGTTTGGTTCTCTCTTCATTTATGGTGTTTTATGTTAAACTGATGTAAGCAAGGAAAGAATTAGGCTTTTAATTTAATTATTTTATGAAATAGTTTTTGAATTACTATGGAATTATGCAGCAAACATGCTGTTTCTCATAATAGGCTGGGATATCTCAAATGAATGTCTTACCCTTTTTTTTTTTAATGCAATCTTTTATTTCTGCATTCTTTAGAGCAGGAGCAGGAGGTAATGGGGCTGGAATGCCCTTCTTGATTGTTCATGTTAGTTCTCCGTGTCAAGCAGGATAAAACTCCAACTAATCCTGCCATAAATTTAGATATTCCTAATCCTTCAGTATTCCCACTTTTCTTCAGGCATTAGTCATGTAATCAGCCCTGTGCCAAAAAAAGAAAATTAAAGAAGAAGTTGGGACTGGAAGCAGCTATTTAAAAAATGAAAAAATAAGTACAAGCTGCCCAGTGTTGCTCACGTTCAGATGGTTTTAATAGCTCTGCCCCTAACCTGGCTCTGCAGCCCCTTAGCACAGGGAAATGTGTGTTTAGGAGTGCAGGGATCTCTCCTGGGGCTGTTTGTGTACTCAGTGCTCTCAGTACGGGGATGCTCTGCCCCCTCCCATTGCAGTGCCCATTAAAGGTTTATATCTGCTCTTTGCAGCTGGGGTGGAACTGGACAACTCCCCACTAATGCACTGGATGCTGACTGGCATTGGGAGTGTGGCTGAGCACACAGGAAACCCAAGAGTGGTTTCAGGCAGGAGGGGACTGTCAGGAGCTGCTGCCTCACCAGCAGGGGCCCAGTTTTCTGGGCTGCACCTTGTACAGGTGTGTTATCCCCCTGTTATCCCTTCCCTGCTCTGGAGGCCTCCAGACAGAGCTGCCATTGTCACAGGAGCTGCTCTGCTGTGAACTGGGGGCTCAGAATTCCTAAATGGCCTTTCCATTTCTTGTCAGGCTCAGAATTATCAAGTGGAAATCAGACTAAATATTGATAGGTGGTTATTTTCAAGGCATTTTCCTTTTCTCAGGGAACTGGAAATGGGAAGCCAGTGCAGGTTCTCAACAGGGTTATAAGTACAGCACATGGATATTCCTAAAATCCCATGGATGTGTCAGCAGGGGACAGGAGACTCCCAGGCACAGCTTGGCTCACCATCCTTCTTCTACAGGGTGGGAGGATCCAAAGGAAAGGCTCTGTAGGGTTTGGAATGGGAGCTGTGAAGAAGGTTACAGGCAGTGAAGTGCAGCCACTGTTCCCAGTATGGGCTGGAATGATGGTCAGTGCCTCTCACTGCAATTCCTACACAATCAGGTCTGCCTGCCTGAGCATGTGTGGGCTCTTCCAGCACAGCCATCCCTGTTTTTACCTGTTTGGAGCCACCTTAGGGAACCTCCTCTGTGCACCACAGGCACAAAGACACTGGCCTGGCCTTACCACCAAAGGGTGTTTTCTCCCACTGGGAATGCTCTCTGAACCTTATATCTGACATGTCCTTCTGCCTTTACAAGCAACCAGCTGCTGTGAGGGGAACACAGCCACACAGCTCTCATCTTTGGGTTTATAAACACCAAAACAGTCAATGGAGAAAAAAAAAAATAGAAATAAACAAACTGGCTGCTTTTGATTAGGAGCAGCCCTTCAGTCTGCACCAAAAGCAGTCATGTTTGCTTTACAGTACAAATAATTAATCATGTGAAAGTGGATTCCTGGACCAGGATAAGATGGCTGGACCTTTTTAGTTGCTCCCACAGGTCCATTTCTGGTGGGTTCCACCAGTATCTTGCTGGTGTTCTGTGGGGGGCGAAGCCAGCAGAAATGTGCAGGGATTAGAGAAGTGGTTCCTTTGTCATCAGGCAGTCCTGGATCAGGCCCCTGTTGTCCCCAGTCAGTGGGAGGTTGCTCCCTTTCGTGCCTGGGTGATGCTAAAATAAGATTATGGAATAATCAGAATGCCTTGGAGGAATGAATGGTGTGATGTGTGACTGAGAAGTGTCTGTGCTGTGGGTGCTCAGGTGAGGGGTGTAGCTGTGGACAGTTCTCACTGCCCTCAGACTCTGCCAGAAGGGAGGGACAGTTCTGTGCTATTTAAGTGGGGCAGAGGGTGAGGCACAAGATACAAATGCAAAGTGTTCAGGTTGTTTCTCTTTTCCTTTCCCCTGCAGAGAACCTGGCCATGCTGGTGAGGAAGAGCAATTCCACCGGTGTCAGAGGATTTCCACTGACATAAATCTACTGCAAGCAGGAGTATCATGGGGCTCCACACTGGACATTTTACAGGGTGAACATGTGGACTTCTCTCAAGCAGAAGCTGCTTCTTTGTCCTTGATCTTAATTTGTCTTTAATTTGCCCATTATCTAACTGTAAAAGTCAGAATTCTCTTCCATAATGTCTTCCATAAATGCAAATGGAGGTGGACATTAAAATAAGCCATAGTTAAGCATTTTAGAGAGACTTTTCCATTTTCCACTAATAATCCCTTCCAAATTGGCAATAATATTTGGATTTTGCTATCCATAGGCAGGCAGCTTTGCTGGTATCTGTCGTGATTGATAATGATAATTTTATTAATTACTTTCACAGCATTTTGAAGTGTTGCTGACTTCATGCAGAACAAGTGAGCTCCTACCCAGAGGAACTTTGCAGCAGAGGTATGTCTGATGGAGGATATTGAATTAGACTGACATGTGAGTCCATAAGCTCAAGCTTCCTGTTCTGCTTTCATACAACTTCAGAAACTCCCACAATAACCAATAATAATGATTACCTAATTAACTGCAAGGCACAGTTGCAATTTCCATCCAAGATCATAAAAACCCTTTTGGAAGGTGGACTTTGCAGATGTCGACCTGCAGCACGGGGATGAGCAGCTTGATTCCTGTCAGACAGCGTGGAAATTCCAAAGGGAATCACAGGGCAGTGTGTGGCAAACAGGGACTGAATTCCTGCTGTTTGCTGCACTGTCCAGGGCCTCATTTTGGTGGGTGGTTGTGCCACACAGTTCACCCAGTGGCCAGACATCCTTCCCCCAGCGTGCCTTTTGTCACCTTGCTCTTTGCTCTGTGACCCAGAGCCCTGGGTCGTGTCTTTCAGGAATATCTTTGAGACAGGTACTGCCAGAAACTCAGGTCTGGCTGCAGGGGCTTTTTTGTTTGTTTTTTTTTTTCTGAGTGCTCTCAGCAGCCTCACAGGATAACCTTACACCTGAAAATCTGCAAGATCAAAAGGTTCTGAGGAAGAATTTACTGCTGGTCCCCTTCTAGGCCATTTTGTTTGTTTGGTTTTTTTTTTTTTTTTTTTTTTTTTTTTTTTTTTTTTTTAAAAAAAAAAAAAAACAGCAGTGAAAAAAAAACCCTCCCCTTTTTCTGTCCAAAAGCCCGGCTTACCATTTGCTTCACAGTTGACCTTTCTTGAAGCCGAACTGAGTATTTTTA